>JAXGGA010002544.1:0-119728 GCA_038373865.1 Uloborus plumipes
CTGTTTTTTGACCGCTAGGTTGAAAGTTTTGTAGGATGAAGGCGTAATCGGCAGTTCGAGACACGTTTTTTCCAATCACTTCAGCCTTAAAAATATAAGTTCGTTCTGGGACTTTTGATCGATACGCATGTCTGAATTTGCTCTCCACAAAGTAAAAAACAATGTACTACCATACTAGAGCCGATTTAAAAGACAAAAAATTAATAAAGTAGGTTCATTTTCAAATTTCGGCTTCCAAACTTTCTCATCTTCTTTACACGAGAACTAAAGAGCTTTTGAGATTTTGATTATTTATTCAGCAATCTCTGCACTTTATAAATGAATAATACAGTCCCGCATTTCCTCCACCAATCACATTTCAAGGGATATTTGCATAAAATCTGACTATTGTCTAAACTTTTGCAACAATGTAAAAAAATGTCTCTTTGTAATATCCAAAATTTGATTGCCGTTATAGTTATAAGAACTCCAGACACGTATTTGGGACCATATTGTGTACCTGCAGTAGAAATTTGAAAGCATTTCTTTGAATAGTTTTCTTTTTATTCACATATTTGCATTTTGTCTAAACTTTTGCATCGCAGTGTATATTTTAAGAATCTTGCATTGGTTTTTTGGTGAGAGTTAAAATAATACTTGTTTTCTTAGTTAGAAGTACGATATTCACGAACTTGTAAAAATCAGAAAAAAGAACGCATTTTCAAATGCATATTTCTCATCGAAAAATAAAAACAAAAATAACTACTTGTAGCACAATTTTAACTACTAAGACGGTACTATAATAATATGCATTCATTAATTTCTTTTGAATTGATCTAAATGGTGTACTTGAAGTTTGAAAAAAAGAAGTTTGATGTTACGTCTGTAACAAAAAAGAAGCAAAAGTTGTCATTACGTCCTAAAAAATCAAATTAAAAAAAACCCTTAATGGTCCTTTTGGCAAATTCTTAGAGTAATTGCCCACCATAGTTAAAAATATTGCAACTGATTTAGTTTTTAAATTAATGCTGTTACAGACGTAACATTTCGGACATAACAAATGGCTCTATGTTACGTCCGTAGCAAAAGTAAATTTCCAATTAAATAGGTAAAAAGCACAGGATGAGCAATACATGTATATAGCATAATATGGTACGAGTACTAAAGTTTCTGGTATTCTGATTTTGAAATTTTTAATTATGTCGGCATGTAATTGAAATTTATTTCTTAAGATTAATAAAATACACATATGGTATAACTGATTATAATTTATACCTCAACTGGCATTTTTTTGCTACGTCACATGGAAAGGGAGCTGTGGATGGAGTTGGGGGTATGGTCAAGCACCAGGTTTGGCAGAGAGTAAGATCTAGAACAGCATTTGTCAACGACGCTCTTTCCTTTTTTCAGTGTGCAAACTCCATTGCAGAGAAAAGTTAAAATTATTAATATGCCCCAGGAAAATGTTTTAAAGCTGACGCCAAAATTTGAAGAACGGTGGGCTAACATCGCGAATTGCCAAAAGCCCGCGAAATGCATTGTTTTCTAACAGAATACGAAAATGCCGTTCGAATTTCGAGAATGTCGGACGAAAAAGGACACATTTTTTCATTCAAAAAAAAATTATAAAAATTGACCAACTGTCACCAAGAAGGTTAAATTTTAGTTTGATACTAGTATTCTGCTATATCATCCAACATTTTCAAATTTTTAAGTTCTCCTAAGACCAATCACTGATTCCAGGGAGGAATTTACTTTTCCCGATTTTTTTATGTAGCAGCCCCATTATGCATTAATTTTCAGAATACAAATAAATAAATTTGTGTAAAGGCCCTTCTAAACTTTTCTTGTGTCAATCTTTCTTGGAAATAATGTCTTAAGATGCATTAATTTATTGTTACATATTGACATATCGGCATATGCTCTCAACTCCCCCAGACTTACCCAAATTTCTAAAACTGTTACAGTATAACTTAAAATATTCAAATAATGTGTTAATTAATGCTACTGTATTGTTTTAGTACAAAAATATTTGTTTATTCTGCTTTAAAATACTGTTTTCTACTTTCAAATCAGAGATGTTACGTCTGTAACACCACTTTGTTTCGTCCGTAACAAGTTTATGAATTTTTTTCACAAATTTGGCAGTCAAAATCCACACAATCTTTATGGTTTTAGAAAGCTTGAAGTCTCTAGAACACGTATTAAAAAAAAAAGTTCAAAATTTCCGTATAATTCAGAGGAATATTGTAAGTTGTATGACATAGTCGAGTTTTTGCTGTTTTGTGAATTACGTCTGTAACAGGCAGTTTTTAATTTCTGTATTTTTTTGTAATTAAGCAATCTGCACGCAAATTTAATGTAGCATAAACATCATCAAGTTACACTACAGGAAAAAAAAATGAAGACTTTCATCAGCCCAAACCAGAATTATTTGTGTTCAAAGTCTGCGATTGTTACGTCTGTAACGATGGAATTGCCCTGAAGTTAACTTTGTACGTTCATAAAATAGGATATTTAAGAAATGAATGATACTTTTCCAGTTACAGTAGTTTTAAAGATTTATTTAGTTAACTGTCGTGACGACTAAGCTATTTATTCACGAATGATTAAGCACATAAAGTTATTTCTTTCTTATACAGGGTGTCCACTTCTATCGTGGACCAATAGCTAATTTCTAAACCGTTAGAGATAAGCATATAGTTCATTTAGGAAAAAATTTCCAAATTACGAAAGGAATTTTGGGTCTATTCAATGTTTTTTAAAAAATCAAATTTTGAAAGAGTTACGAAATTTAAATTTTTATACAGCCCCCCAGTCCTATCAATCATATTTAGTAAAACATTATTGACACTGTAACGTTTAAAACTAAAAAAAAAAAAAAATCACTGTTCTACGACAAAAAATGACCGAGTTATGACGTTTTGAAAAATCAAGATTTTGAAGGATTTCGCATTCGGTCCCTTAAGCGATCTCTCGATGACGTCATGAAATAATGCAAAATCTTGATCTTTCAAAACGTCATAACTCGGTCAATTTTTGTCGTAGAAGAGTGATTTTTTTTTTTTAGTTTTTATCGTTACGATGTCAAAAATGTTTTACTAAATAGGATTGATAGGACTGTGGGCTGTATAAAAATTTAAATTTCGTAACTCTTTCAAAATTTGTTTTTTTGAAAACATTGAATAGACCCTAAATTCCTTTTGTAATTTGGAGATTTTTTCCTAAATGAACTATATGCTTATCTCTTACGGTTTAGAAATTAGCTATTGGTCCACGATAGGAGTGGACACCCTGTATATCGTATTATGAGACAAGTGCTCTTTTCACCATTTAAATATTAACAATTATTACTCAATTTAATTCTTTCTTACAGCAGTGCTGCAAATAGTTTACTGCACGTCTATTCAGTACTCAGCTCATAATATTTAACGTACATGAAATGCTCTTAAATGGGTGCTTAAACGCTTAGTGTCCCTTCAATACAGCACAGTAGCAAAATGTTACACAATATTCTATAAATTTTCAGTCATATTTTATGAAGCAGAAAATAATGATTCGTTAATGATATAAAGCACTCTTTACCAATGCTCTATCTCTCCTAAGTATTTCTACTCAAAAAAATATATTATGTTTAGATGTTTGTTGCTAGTATCAGACTATATATGTTTTATTTGAAAAATGAGATAAATAACTCAAACTGAACTCAAATTAATTTTTTTAGTAATTTAAAATTGCAAGCTTTATACAGTTTCGGTTTGACCGTTTGTGTATACCTCACACAAGCTGTGTTTCTACATACTAATACTGCCGTTGCAAAGCACAACAGTGGTATCTGCACTGTTTTATTAAAATTGAGTTGTGGTCACCAGGTGGCTCTTTGCCACTAATTGCGCCAAAATAGAAATTGTGTAGGCGTTTATTAGTGGGAAGTATTGAAGAAACAAAACCTCTGAAAATGTTGCCTCTGTATCAAGTACATGGAGACGCAAAACTTTAAACTGTCATTTCTCATTTTGAAAAAAAAGCTGCAGATACGATTTTTGTGGCTCGCAAGCCAGAACACTAGGAACACGCTGAATTTACATACGCATAAAATTAACAAGAGCTAATTTGGATAACTTCAAAAATGTAACTCATAAAAATATTCACAGAAAATCGAAAATCTGTCAGTTTAATGCTTAATTTTTAAAGTGAAATTGATCTTTAAATTTATTTCCCCAGTGCATTGGTTCATTTCCTCTCATTTTCTACTGGATTTCCTAAGTATATATATTAAATTATCCCACGATTGACTCAATTTGAAGTAAAAACGTGTTGCAATAGAGAGAAATAATATCGAATTTTCAGCACCTAGAAAATAAAACGCGTCAATACTAATAAATATTCTCAATTCGTAGATAAAAAGGGACCAGCAAGTAACTTTAATCAGCATTTCTTGGTTTCACTTTTCCCCCGAAGGAAAGGAGAAAAAACGCTTCGTAGGGAAATTTCCCTACGAGATCAAATGTCGGATATCTGGTAAAAAGAATATGAAGAATAAAATTTATAAAGATGATGCGACGCACAAGGAAAAAATGCTCAAAATATATTCGAATATGAGGCGGGAAAATAAGATACAAAATCCTTTTGTGGCGCATAAAGATTGAATCGAATAGAAAGATTGAAATGTGGCACCTTAAAAACCAGCTTAAAAAAAAACGCCAGAGCTTTCTGGCATTCCTACGGCAAAGTCACCATTAAAAGAAATTTATCTTGTTATAATTCAGGCTTGGGAAAAGTAAGCGATTGAAAATTCCATTTGATTTTTGATCTTGTTAAGGTAGTTAAAATATCATGCGTCAGTTCGCTTTCTCGAACATTTTCCCTTTTTTCATCTTTTTTTTTTTCAATTTTTAAATGCTATTCATGAACTTGACTTCATCTCTTTAAATTTAGTAAGGTTGCATGATTTCTTTCATAAAATATCGACCAATCGTCAAAATTATCTAAAAATATAAAATATATTATTTTGATAATCTTAGTAGACTTCTAAAATATTACGATAAAAATTGAGTTTAAAGGTTTCTTGAAAAGTATGTACAAAAATATTTTATAAAGATATTTTAAAAGTATTCAAAATGTAAAGCTTAAATACTTGAATTTCTCATCAAATTAAAAATAAATATATTGGTTAAGTCCAGTAAATTATGTTGTTGATCTCGGAAAAATACTCGTATCGTTTACTTTTTTACGTATTTAAAAATATAGCAAACTGTTAAAAAAAAACTACAGTGGCAAGGCAAAAACTAAACAAAAGTTATAAGTCAAAGAAAAATAATTAAGTACTTAAAAAGTTCAATCTTATCATAAGTCTCTTAAAAACTTTAAAATTTAAGTAAACAATTTTTTTAAACTTAATTAAACTTAGTAAAAATAATTTCGAAACATAAATAGCTCCGAAGGTACTTTTCAGCACACTAAGCTGAAAGCAATTTTCAGAAATTTTTTACAAACTTCGCAATGAAACATCGATTTTAATTATTTTAAGGATAGTTTTTGCTCTTAGTTAATAAATTACGAATAAGTCATACAGTGAGCTCTCACTTATACGCCGCCTCATTTATGCGCCTTTTTCACTTATACGACGATTTTAAATGGTCCCAGCACATTCCATAGCAAAATGATGATAGTATCATTCGTTTATGCGTCGCTCTAAAGATAAATATTTCACTTATGCGCCGAATTTTCCCTAAAATGTAAAAAATTAATTATTTTCTTTAAAAAATAAGCATTTTTCTTCACTTTCCTCTTTAATCTTTCGCCTTTATTGCTCACGGAAGGCATTTTTTCCGCATGAACTAGAGTTCGGAGAGGGACAATTATCTATTATGCATCGTTTTAAAGGAACAGTTTGTAATTAGGTATGCTACAATTTTTGTTTTCTCTTTATCATTGTAGTTACGTTACAGTAATTGCCAAACCGTAGTAATATGTCCCTTCTCTATAGAAACATTCTCATTCATTCTCTCATTAGAACCCATGCTGCGTTTTAGTCCTTTAAATAGGCCTGCTCACTTATACGTCTCTTTCACTTATGCGACTTTTTCTGTTGGTCCCTTGGGCCGGCGCATTAGTGAGAGTTCACTGTATTATACTTTTCAAACTGCTAATTATAATCTAAAGTAGTCAGAAAACGTTCTTCCTGAAAGTGAAGTAATTTCAGGTTTGCGCAATTGGCATTCAATTACACATTGCCCTTCATTAGTTCCATTATTTTTTGTTAAAAAGGATAATATTAAATTTTATTTAAATGTATAGTATTTAATGGTATTTTAAAAGGCTTAACTGCTGCTTAGTTACTGGTATTTTGTTTACAGAAATAGTGGCAAAGGAAAAGAAGTGGCTACTAGTGAATTGGCTTCCACTCGCCACTGGCGACTAAATACAAATCATGCTATTTATTGTTAACTTGAGATATTAAACCAGGTAAGAATGAAATCTATTTTTAAGTGAACCATTAAAGTTCAATGGAGAATAAATT
Organism: Uloborus plumipes; assembly: GCA_038373865.1. NCBI lineage: Eukaryota > Metazoa > Arthropoda > Arachnida > Araneae > Uloboridae > Uloborus > Uloborus plumipes. The sequence continues at coordinate 6,503 of JAXGGA010002544.1, forward strand.
TAGGAATAGCACAACTCGAACAGCTGAACATTATTTTTTTCATTAAAACGAAACAAAAAAGTTCCAGTTTCGATTGTTATCGATTTTTCTTGGGCAAAAATGACTCACAGCTAGCATTTAACATCAAAGGAAAATTAAAAATGGAAAAAAAAAAGAGTAGGGGAGGGAGAGAGGTATGAAAGAAAAGGAACGGGGGAGGAAAAGTAAAAGTAAAAGAGCGGATCCTAGCAGACGACGATGAACAAAAATACAAAAAAAGGGCCATCTCTAGTTTTTGCCTGACTGCTTCTAGTACTCCCTAATCTATCCTCATGGAAAATACTCGCCCGACCGTAAACAGTCTCCAAGAAGAATTTGTCTTTCGCTCTTTCTCTTACATACTTAAGAATTCTCTTCTATTGCTCTTTGTCTTAGGGCTTCCTGCTTTGCCCTTTTGTTTTCTCCATCTTTTGTTCGATTTCGAACATATTTCCTCTGTTCGAACACTATTTTAAGTGCACATAACCGCCTGGTTTAATCTTTTACTTCTGACTCTTCCATAAGGTCCATTGTCGCGATATCCTGTGATTTTTGTTGAGTTAGTCATTTATATCTGCCGGAATCAGGGCCCAATTCCACTTCAAGAGATCATATGGAATGTATGGGAACTATAGACTGCAATTAGGTTAGAGTCAGGGAGTGAATATTCAGAGCTCAAAGCCGAATTCTGTTCACGTCAACCCATTTTTAAGAAGGTACCGTAAAATGGGGTGAATCGGAACACTTTTTAGCTTTGATTGTAAGAAAAGCAGTTAAAAGATTTTTTTTAATTTGATTTTCTGGGTAAAAACTTCGGTCTTGCTTTACTTTTGATATTCCAAGCAAAGACAAAACATTTTGAACAGTTATTATTAAAATATATATCAAATTATGGGTGTTCCGAATCACCCCGTTGATAGGGGTTAATCGGAACACGTGTTAAAATTTTATTTTTTTCCATTTAACCTGTAACAGGTCTCACAAACATGAGTAATATTGATGGGGGAGATTAAGAACAGATAATTACTGTCAAATAAAAGTATAATTTCAATACCAGTTAACGTTTATAATTTGTCAAAACTCAAAATAATTTTGAACTTATGAAAAATGAAAAGTAATTTTAAGAAATGCTTTTGAATTGAAATACAAAGATTTAACATGAATGGAAGTCACTCATGTCTTCGACAAATATGTACTTGTCCTTAAAACTAGCAATTGTGACTTGGCTTAAGTTTTTTCATAGCATCTTCTGGGATAAACTCTGCCTTTTCTTTAGTTTCTGGAAATCTCTGGGTTTCGGGGATTGTCCTGAAAGATTTTTTCGCTTATTCATCACTGTCTGTGTGCTGGCCTTTTGCTATATAAAGTCTATATGACTTTCCCCCTCGTATTTTAAGTAAAAAGAAGTCTCCTGGAGAAAAAATCTTTTGAAATCTGCAACTTTCTGTCATTCTAAGATCTAGTTGCTCACGAGAAGGGATAAACAGTAATAAATCCTTGTCCTCGTCTTGATTAGAAGAATTGGGGATAGAATCTTGATTTTTCAAACAGTTTCCTTCAAATAGGTTTGAATTGGAACAACAGAACTAAGTGTTCCGATTCACCCCGCAAATTTTTTTTCCTATGACATTTTTCAGAATTCTTAATTTTTATGACACAATTTATAAAAAATGTAAATTCTATTGTGGTATTCTGTTGTTCAGATACATGTATAATTGAAACATACCACTCTTAGGTTTAAAATATAAGAAGGTTTGTTCTTGCATATGAAGTTTTGCAGTCTATGAAAATGTGATGTTTTCTAGCATTCCACGTGCAGCCCTCCTTAGAAGCCAGTAGCATTGCCACATTGACAAAAGTAATTTTTTCCTACTTCCTATGATCTTACCTTTCTAGAAAAAAAATTAATAGCTAAAAATACCCAATAGTATATTTATGAAGAATTTCTTTGTACGGTCGGGAAGTTTTGTTCCGATTGACCCCGCTGTTCCTATACACCCCATTTTACGGTACTCCTATTATGTGCAACGAAATACAAGAAAAAAGTCAAAAACTATAAAATAACGTCTTTTACTTCTAACTCCTTAAGCTTTTACTTTTAACTCTTTCATAAGGCCCATTGTCGTGATATCATTTGATATTATTGAGCCATATTACTTATATTTGCTGGAATTATGAACCAATTACACTTCAAGAGAACTTCCGGAATGTATGGAAACGATAAACTGCAATTAGGTTAGAGTCATAAAGTAAATATTCTGACTTTAAAGAGCCGTATTCATCAACCCACTCTCCAAGATGGTAGACATTTTATGAATTATGAAATACATGACAATAGTCCCAAACGTATGAAATAATGTAACGCACTTGACTTTAGGAAATAATAATACCAGGCGTGTCTATTAAATCTCAGGAAAGGGGCTAATACAATGGAATGGAAAAAAAACAAACATTCGTGTTTTTAAAATAGTCATCTCTGTCACTCACACACTTTCTTTAACTAACGGTGGTACTAAATATGCTTCAAATTTGAGCTGTTACATTTTTCTTTGCTCTCTTTGTCCTGAAATCGATGCCTCTTTGAAGTTCCTACACATTTTTCTTTATTATCTACACCTTAAGTCCTGAAATTTAATAGACACCCCCCCCCAAAAAAAAACTTAAGACTGCTCTGACAGGGAATTAATTTCAGGACGTAGAGAACATAAAGTAAAACGTAGCAGCTCAGCCTCGAACCATATTTTTAGATGACTACGAAACGTGTTTCCAGAATTAGTACTGCCGTAAACAAAAGTGAGTGAATGCCGGACATTCATGCCATTCATGCTGGAATACTATTACACTTATGCTTGTGTTTTATTATTCATATTGTTGTATTAGCCCCATTCCTTTTCTAAATTTGTGGTACCTCTCATTACCTTATATTTCTACAGGTATTAAGGATAGTGGTATTATCCCAACTACACCTATAACTCTCCCTTTCTTAATAAGCTCCCGAAGAAAAATACACGTTCAAATTCAATCACAAAGCTACTAGAACATATATATTTTTAAAAATATTTTCTGCCTTGAATGGGGGGGGGGGTGGCAGCTGCCCTCCCATGTCCCTCACTGCATACCACCATGGTTATTCTGAAAGCTGATTTAAACTAATCACACGCCCAACCGTGACCGACAAATCACACACGAACTATTTCAAGAGTGCAAAAACAATAAATCCGGCTTAGCTTTCAACAAATCCGGTCCTCGATCTGCATTTCAACAAAGACGGGTGTTAGATTAATGACCTGAAGAAACATAACTTTGGCAAGTGTTATCTCCCAGTCCTTCCCTCCTGGAAGTAAAAGTTATCTTCATCCCCTTAGACGTTCTTGTGACCCGAGGCACTCTGTTTCCGGATTAAGAGGAGACGGCCCAAGAGGCTGCTCTGCTTCTGCTCTGCGGTAGCCCACTAACCAGAGGGGAACAAATGGGCAGCGGTCTTAAACTTAATCCTCCCTTTTCCAGTCTATCTTTAAGAAGAAAATGGATGAAGTTCATACAATGTTCTCACTTAGCTCTAATGTTGGATGTTAGTTATTTACTTAGCCCCATTAAACCGATAAAATAGTTGCGGTGATTAGAGCGGGGAGGAGTTAAGAAAGTAGCTTCAAAAGTTGTGGACAATAAAGTGGGAATTATCTTGAAAGAAACCTGGATGATAAATGCCGTTTTTTTTTTTTTTTTTTTTAATTTTATTTATTTATTTATTTTTGGAAACTTTGGACACAAAAATTTGGTGGTCATAAAAAGTTGTACTTTGAAGTTGGTATTTCTTCAGTTTTGATACTAGCTTTGTATGAGATAATTTAAAGCCACTTCAATTATTTCAAGTACAGTATACCCTATACATAATCTGTTAAAATGTTTGATTTTTTTCTCTGAAACATTTTACGCTTGTTTTGGAAAAAAAACCTTATTTATTTAAACTTTACTGTAATCCGGAGATAAATTCTGTTTTATAGTGTGAAACGAAAATCATTCTTGTATATCGGAACTATTAGTCTGATTTAACGGCATACTCAAAAATTTGGTTTTGTAATAATTGTCAGAAAAAAGTATTGATTGGGAAAACCTCAATTAGTTTCGCAGTACTTATTTTTAATTATATAATATTGAGGAAGGAGGTGTTATGACATTCAACCCTTCCGTTGTTACTTTAGTTAGCTAAGGAATTGCAAAATTATTCACTGCTATGTCTATAGCACGAAAAAAAAGAGCACTTCAAGCTATTTTTATTAGCTCTTTGGTGTCAAAAGTGTTAATAGTAACCACTGATATATTACAGCTGTCATATTAAGTGATATCAACTACAAGTCAAATGCAGTAGCAAGTGGGGGCTCAGATAACTGCATAATACAGTAGGGGGGGAGTACAGAGTGTAACATTTTTCTCTGAACGGGTGTGCCAATCGGTAGCTTCAAAAACAAATTAAACAACAGACCCATACATATTACTGCCATTTGAAGTAAATTCTAACATGAAAAAAGTCATTTGCTGTTTAGGACATTATGCATATTTCTTACAGGCATAATTTACGTGATTTCACATGTGGACGTACTGTTGGAAAATTAGAAAATAGCTGTAGGATGCACGGTGCAGACACTTAACGCACAAAAAGAGTGGAGATCAAAACGTTAAAATTGTATTCCATACATTATTGTACATTAGTTTGTGCTACATGCGCACTTCAGACGTTGGAAAATAGTGTCTGGGATCAGTAGCCATTGTCAGTTGACCTTCTACACGACTACTACGTTGAGAAATAATTAGCCATTGGTCAGTTGACCTACACGACTACTACGTTGGGAAATAGTGTCTGGGATCAGTAGCTATTGGTCAGTTGACATTCTACACGACTACCACGTTGCGAAATAGTGTCTTTGATCAGTAGCCAATGGTCAGTTGACCTTCTACACGACTACTACGTTGAGAAATAATTATCGATTGGTCAGTTGACCTACACGACTACTACGTTGGGAAATAGTGTCTGGGATCAGCAGCCATTGGTCAGTTGACCTTCTACACGACTACTACGTTGGGAAATAATTAGCCATTGGTTGATCTAAACTAAATTGCCCAAAATATAATTTAGGCTTGCCTTAACCACAACTGGTATGAAATTACTAATACGTATACAGCATATGCAATAAAAGTAAAAATATAAATAAGATTTTAAAAATTAGATTTTGATGGTCGACAAGACATGTTGCTTGCAAATTACAAGGAACAACATGAAAGATGTTATCCTTTTTGACGGTCCAGTAAAATTTTTGGTAACATCTTTACATAATCCTGCAAGATGTCTCACAACCAATCATGTTTAAGTTGAAAAGCTTTACATTTGCGCTACTTTTTCAGATGTGAAGAAATTAATCCATAGATGAGTTGTACTTACGTATTTCATTGAAGTAGAAAGGAAACTCTCCCGGGAGGGAACAGTTGAGTCTTGCTTTTAAAAACGATGTCCATCGGTTCCGAAACTTGTGAGCCCCTCCCTTGTCTCTGGTGCACACCCGAGCGACTCTGGAATACACCATCTGAAAAGGAAAAACATATAAGAGTCAATTTCATAATTCTACTTTTGGGTTAAGCTTATTACATCGTTTTTTTTTTGTAGACTGCACAGTAAGTCGATCAAAATTAGTACTAGACCATCAAATTTAAGGTTGCTTCCAAGTAAAAAGGGAACAGGATCGAGAAACATATAGAGACTGCAAAATTGAATTAATGGTACGATTGATAAATTTTCGCAATTAAATTTCATGTTTGAAAATAATTTTAAAACTGCTTTTAGTATAATTCATCCATAAGGACTTTTTTTATCTCATTTTTATTTATCGGGTAAAAGTGTATTGCTCAATACTCATGATTGAATAAATAGGAAGAGAGAAAAATACAGAAAAAACTCTATGGTCTGAATATGTAACTTTTTTGTGATCAATGCAAAAATCTTGATTACAATGACAGCAAAATGAGACGAAATGTTTACTTCGTTGCAAAAAGTACTTTAATTAAGATAAAATTCCATTTCATCTTTTTCAATGCTATCCATCAAATAAATAAGTATGCAAAATTATTGGAATGTTTTCAAACTTTACTGTTAAGGATAGAGTTTGAGAAACAAATTTAGAGAAAGAAAATGTTTACCAAATGCTATCATTTTAGATATTTATGATTGAAAAATGACACACAGTAGCTCACAGTAAGTCATTTATTTAATGCTGACTGAAATCTGTGTGTGTGTTTTGGCACTCGTCGAACTAGTTCTAGCATATTTAGTTTGTAAAAATTAATGAGCCAAAATTATAAGTCATACACTACTATACGCAAACTTAGATTAAAGTGAAAAAAAAATTTTTTTTTCAATATATTTTCTTAAACATGTCTCGCGTCTGCTATTATTACTACCAGTAAATAAAATGTTCAATTCTATAAATACCTTTTCTTTTGTATCTAAACTAACGAATTCGAAAATTAGCATAATTTTCTTTTGTAATTTTCCTTTCAATTAACCTTATAAAATAAACCACGACAGCCCCATCAACCATCTCTAATGTCGTCATCTTCAACTCTAGCGCAGGGAAAGACCACCGTGATGTTAGCTCAAACATTCCATTTTTCACCATCAAGAACCAACAAAAGAAACAATGCCCCTAAATCTCACAGCCATTAAACATAGATGAAAACATATAGTTACGGAAATCCAAGATTCTTAACAGTGATTCAGAGAGACAACCGAAACAGCAAATGTTTTAACAGGGGTCACTACATGCGCACAAAAGAAATGGCGACGACAGCCACTCTTTGGAGTGCTTCATACACTGTGTTGTTTTCGCCCAGCAGTATACACGACTTCTCTTTTAACTCGACTCATTTTTTCCGTTCTCTTTTACCCTTTTGTTCGGACAGACATCTCCGATATCGATAAGGGCGAAACGATTAATCTTCATCAAGACCTGAAGAACCCTATCGAATTGGAGTTACCTCTTTGTTGCGTTTTTTTCTTAACCATGAGGAAACAAAGCATTCTGTATTACTGAGCAGGAGATAGTCCACAATAGTATCTTAACCTTTATTTTCGACTTTCTTTATTTTTGAAACTGAAAGTTATAAGAAAAGAAATGGAGATTAAGTTTTTTTTTTATGGATAAAATCACTGTTATTTTGGCAAGGAGTGTTTTGATAAAAAATATATCCCGCAAGGAGAACTGTTTTCTGACGCAAATGCAAGTTTCTTTTTTACTTAAAAATTTCATTATTTTCTTTTTTTTTCTCATTTTCTACAACATTAACTTATTTAATTTTTAACAACTTAATAATGCACAAGAAATAGAACTAGGTCTAAAGTTTTAAAATTATCTCATAATTTTAAACTGATCTTAGGTGGCTGAAAATCAACCAAATCATAAAATGTGATACCAGAGCCTTCTATTGTTTTGCCTTGAAAGCACTCAGTAGTAAATTAGTTATAGAAAAAAGATGTCTTATAGACACGATGAAGAAAGAGAATACTTCCCCGTGTCCTAAAATCTGAAACTTTCCACCATTTTGTTCCTTAACCAAAATGAACTGCTTTTATTTCGAGCATAGGTATAAAAAATTAACTACAAAACGGGGAAGTTAATCCATTCAGGGAGGATATTCTGTCAGATAGGACATACGTGTTTGGATATTCAGTTAAAATAAAATTGATAAAAATTCGTAAAAGAAACTGTGGTATTGAGCATTTGTTTCTTGAAATACAAGTCGTATATGTAAGAAATTCATGTTTTAGAGGTAGTATTTTATATTATTCAGACGCAACTGTTTTTGTTTGGAAATGAATGTTTTTATGAATGTTTAACGGAAGTTTTTAGGTCCTGTAACAACTAGTTATATGCGCTTCACATTTAAAAAAAACCATGAACAATATGTACAAAAAATAAAGAAATTTAGACCAATTCATATATTTCATTCAAACATTGCAACCTAAAACAAGATAAGTAACGATCTCCAATGCGAAAATGTATTTTGACTTTCTCAAAGATCTAAAACATTTGATTGTCAAATTATAAATGTTAAAAGTACTGATGTAGCTAAACTGTTCAATCGCACCAATAAAGTTTGGTTTACTTCTTCCATAACTTGAACTGAAATCTTTAAAGCGAAATAGCAAAATTAAAGGAAACAAACGAAAATTCTTTCGATGTCAAGAAAGTTTTTATATTGTCACAACTGAAGAAAATTTACTCACATAAATCGATATAGCAGATGTAACAATAATGAAACAATTCAAGTGGAAATACTGACGTTGCATTTCTCGGACTTCCCTTTCAAGTAATAGAATCCAATTTCATTACATAGGTTAACTAGATCACATCCTACCCAGCAGCGACAACTAACGTTCTGGAAACATTTTCGCCACATAAAGCCGCGTTTTGCCCTAAATTCTTTATATCGTCAATGAATCCTCCAATTTTGTTTGCCCAGGAACTAAAATGCCAGAAAGAATAGTAAGTCAATTCATCGTGTACATTAAAACAATTGCGTGCTGTAGATATCAAACCAGTATGGATATTTCTCATTTATGCCATATCATTAATCTAGATGATTAAAATTTCATTTTTGCTGAGTAAGTTAAACAACTTTTTTTTTAAGCAATAAATGACTAAGCTTTCCGTCATGTTTTTAATGCACGCAACATTGACCTATACATTTTAATAATACTATGTATATTTTTGCTACTGTTGTCTTGTACCAGCTAAGCTGGCATTTTGGGGTGCGCTTCTTCACTTTTCCAACTGTACCGTCATTTGGTGGGAAGTCAACGCCTCCTAAATACTAAATGCCTAGTACATTTGCTTTGCTACGGTCGTCGTTGGTTCCACTTTAAACGCCACCTTGCGGCAGTTCAATAATGTCGTTGTTATTTTTTAATTGGTTAATTTTTAAATTTAAATTCAGAAATGAACCAAACGTTAATTTCTCGAAGAACTCCGGTAGATGGCAGTACTTTGTGAACCAAGGGCATTTTGCAGCTATTGGCGATGGATCCAAACAATATTCGAAATTAATTTTTTGATTGGTTGATTTTTAAATTTAAATTTAGAAATGAACCAATCGTTAATTTCTCTTTCTCGAAGAACTACAGTAGATGGCAGTGTATCGTGAACCAAGAACGAAATTTTGCTCTGTGCTATAAACCAGAAAGTTGCAGGCATTTAGTATTTAGGAGGCGTTGGTGAAGTTCGACTTCCACAATGCACGCATGCCATCGGAATCCGTTTATACACTGTTAAAAATTATCCTGAAATTTTACGGTAAAAGTTACTGGCATCCATGCTGCCAGTAACTTTTACCGTAAAATATTTTTTTACTGTAAAATTTTACGTAACAGAAAATGAGAATTAACAAGAAGTTCTGTCAAGAACTAAACGAGCCTACTTTCCCGTACATCGACATCGGCATTCTCGCATCTGATCATTATTCTCTTGATTATCTGAGACTTAAAATTATGTTAAACATACTTCTTTAGCATTAAGAGCTGATTTCGAAAAGCAAAATGTACCCCTTTCACCAGAGGAAATAGACACGTAAAAAGTAATTAACGAATAAATAAAGTTTTGTCGCACCTTTTAAAGAGTGTAACTGTTACAGTTCCTCCGTAGAAAAAATCCTCCATCGTTTTCAAAATAATAATAATAATAATAATAATAATAATAATAAAATGAATAAATAAATAAATAAAAGTACAAAGAGCATCAAACACATTTTATCAAAGAAAGAAAAAGAAAAAAAAAAGCTCGTCCGTTAATAAAATGTCTCGAATTTCACTTTTAATCTGTTGCCAGTTGTTAAATATAAATAAAGAATAAAATGTTCTCGTGAATGAAAAATTTTTGTTACAAAAAAAACATCGTCTGCCAAAAAAAATAATAATAATAAATAAAATAAAACAAATGAATAAATAAACAAAAAATCGTCTGCACAGTCAGTACTTTTTTTTCTGAGCCTGCATTTCCGCCATGTTTGCGGAGTCGGAGTCGGAATCAGAGTCCTCACAGAAGATTACTCAGAAAAGTACGTTACAAACATTATTTATCAAAACCATTTTCTTACAAAGTTAGTTTGAAGGAAATCCGACTTTAAGTTCAGGATCAACATTCAACTCAAATTCCTCGTAGACGCTAATGTTAATTTTTTTTCTGAACGGTTCAATATTGAACGAAAAATGGTTCAAATCATAAAGCGAAATATGGGAATGTATGGGAAAGCCTCTCCGAGATCTTTCAAACAAAAAAAAGTTTATTCCATTCGGACGGTTCACTCAAAAGCTATTAGGTGGGGAAAGGTTGCTTGAACTGTTCAATGTTGAACGAAAAAGTGTTCAAATTGAAAATTTAAATACGGTAATAAAGTATCCTTGCCGAGATGCTTCAAACAAAAAAAAGTTTGTTTAAATCGGACTGTTCATTCAAAAGTTATTAGGGGTGACAGCATGATTGAGCGGTTCAATGTTGAACGAAAAATTGTTCAAATCGGAAATGTAAATACGGGAATGAAGTACCCTTGAAAAGTTCTTTCCAACAAAAAAAAGTTTGTTCAAATCGGACTGTTCATTAAAAAGTTAGTATCGCGGGACCGGTTTTTTGAACGGCTCAAAGTTGAACCAAAAATTGTTCAAATCAAAAAATCAAATATGGGAATGAGCTGTACTCGCCGAGATCTTTCCAACAAAAAAAAGTTTGTCAAAATCGGAATGTTCATTCAAAAGTTATTAGGGGGGGACAGACAGACCGACCGACAGACCGACCGACCGACACAAATTCCCCATCTCAATACCCTACTTTCAAATTTTTAATTTTTCGATATTCATTTTACTTTTTTATTTTTTTAACTTGGCGATATCTTTTGGACTTGGCGATATTTTTTTAACTTGGCGATATTTTTTGGACTTGGCGATATTTTTAGATGCATTAAGCTACTTTTAATACTTTTTTCGTCTTTCTTTTATTTTTAACGGGAAAGTAGGCTAAAAAGCGCGAGATACATCCGACAAGGAATGAAACTGGGACCCAATGTCTACACACTGCTTTACTATCCACGGTATCAGATGATACCAATCAGGAGAGTGGAAATAGGGTATCATCTGCATCGCACAGTAAGTCACGTGGTGATCAATTGGCGCTGCAATCGCAATTTTTTTATCGGTGCAATTTACTGTAAAAACTTTCTGTACTGTATACGCTATATTTTACAGTAACATTTACCAAAAAAGCTTCCTGAGTTTTTAACAGTGAGGGTAAGCAATTATTCACATCACAACAACACATTCCCACAAAGAAAGAACATTAGAGAGAATTCGCACAAGGAAATAACAAGGACAGGAGAGAGAAAGCACATCAATGACCGACCCGAGATTTGACCCCGGAACTTCCACATCACAGTCAAACTTATATGACCACAAGACCAAGTAGCGCATATTGTTGTTATCGGGTAGTAAAAAAGTACTATACTAGACAGCAACTTAAGTTGACACTAACGTCACGACGCGCGGAGCCAATAAGAGCTCACACGCAGTTAGCGAGCTCCTCTAATTCGCCAAGTAGGATGTGACGTTTTATCTTGCTCGTTTCTCATAGGCTGATATCACGGTGACGTCACGACCTCAGTGTCAAGAAACCTTGCAGTGTAGTATATAAGGAAATGGGACCGGTGAAGTTCCCGTATAGTGTAGTGTCCAGAGAAATCGCGATGCAAATTCTTTTAGACTACAGTCGCACCTCTTTATATCGACCTCCAAGGAAACTTTAAAATTAATCGATCCTAACCATAGTTCGTCTTATTCGAAGAATAATTAACAAAAAAACAGGAGGACAGGGTTGGAAATGCAACTCGTTTTAGCAGCAAGTTATTTTGAGTGGACTCTAATTAACGAGGTTCGACTGTATTGGATCAAACCGTCAGTAGTCCAGATTGTTTGTAATAAACTTACCAAAAATTTCCAAATGCGCATTATGAAAGGTAAACAAACTGCCAAACTTGACAAAGACGTATTGAGCAATCTCAAGACAGTTTATAGCAACAAGAGCAAGTGGTGGGGCGTTATTTGATTTTTAGCAGGTTACATAAACATTGAACAGAAAATCTTAAATTGCTAAAGTATGATTTTCCTGTTCTTCTTCAGTTAGAATTATATTAAAAAATATTTTAAACTTGTAATTACAATTAAAAAAATAGATAGTAACATTATTTTAATGCCACATTTTCTCTGATAAATATTGTTCAAAAGCAATCATACTTTTACCATTTAGCACATTAATATCCTTCAGAACTAAAACTTTCACTTTTGACGTAAATACATAATCCCTATTATTATCGCCAAAAATTATTCAAACTTTCCAAAGTATCGGGACTCAGCAAATTCATCATTTCCCGACAACCAACTTTGACTTAAGTTCGGCATTGATTGGAGCCGATTTTTCTACTCCTAGCTCAAATGCAAACCCATTTTGCTCATTAGTTATTTAATGAAACATAAGAATAAAAGTCGGGGAGATTTTGACATATGAGACTGCTAAAGGTTCACAGTTATTGGTCGCTTCATCACCGGAGATCCCAAATGCAAAAGGTATTTCAAATTATCCACGCGATTTATCACAGACAGCGTAATATTCCCGCTGTCTCTGATTAATGGCGTTTGGACAATGCACTCTGAGCACAGTTTGCGTATTGACAACCACTTAGATTGCTGATGGTCTTATCACACCATTAGACTGGATGAAAAACCTCTGAACCGTTTGAATTGGAGGAAATCTAGTTTTATACGCTTCAACAGGCATTGATAATAAACTAAGGAAAATACAAATATGGAACGCATTTTTTGTTAAAAAGAATTACTCATGTGCATTTTTTTATCTTTTAAATGTTGTTTTCCTTTTCCTAAACTTTAAAACTGATTATTTGAGTTGGTCTTTATTTCTTCGTGTATGAAATAAAGTACTTGCGTATTGGCCTAAAGACTAGATGAAAAAATTCTGAACAGTATGGATGTTTGAATTGGGGGAAAACTAGTGTCATACACTTCATTAGACAGTAAAATAAGAAAATGCTAAAATGCAACTTTTTTTAAAATGATCTTAAAGTTAAATCTACTTAAATAATTCTAAGGCGAAGGGAAAAGCTTTAAAAATAATAATAAAAGAAAAACGAACAAATACTGTACAGTTGATATTTATATGGAATAAAAGATACTATTTATTTCTACTCAGGGGGCAGTTGACAAAAGATGTCACATTTTGTAGGGGCGGGCTCGTAAAACTGTGGCAGTTTGTGATTAGGGAGAGAAAGGGGGTGACAAAAATTGTGATATCAAACATTTTTTAGAACAATATGCTTATGAAAAACATCTTGACGTGGGACAAAGGAGAGGGCGTAAGGCGAAATATGGCTTATTGATGCAGGTGGGAAGAGCAGGGGGTGGGGGTATTTTTTTTTTCGAAAAAAGGATGGCATTGTGTAAAGCTCTTAAACACTTTCAGTCTATTGATGAATAATAAACGGAAAATACAAAAATTTCAGTAATTGCAATCATAACTTGATGGACTGTGTTTATATATGTATAGATTTTTCAGCACAGTTCAATCATTAAGTTCAATTTTTAAAACTAGAAACATACCTTTCCGCAGTTGATGTACTCCACTGCAGTCTCTCGGAAAAAGAAGTACACATATTCTTCATGATGAATGGAACTTACAAAACTCGGAGCTAAAAAAAGGAAAAAATATCATAAGCACAAATGATTTAATTTAAATGCATAGTTCAAATACTTGTAAAAATATATCAAATAGACATACTAACACACACATGATAAATAAAGCAACACATTTAAACATCAATCTTAAGATTGCGGTTTTTTTTGGTAAGAAATACTTATAATAGATTGTAGTAAATAGTACGCAAAATTTCGCAGTAAACATGACTTTAATAACTTCCAAGGCAATGTACTTTTAGAGCTAAATGGTCAGAAAAATTCTAATTTTAGCTGAACTTTAACTAAAATCAGTCTCTTAACTCCACTGCTCTGGCAGAGTTGCTTACTTCGTACCCTGGGAGTTTAAGCTTCTAACTCGGATCCCTTAGCAAATAAATCAGCCCGATTCCGACTTCACAGCATTGTCTCTTCGTGAACGTAAAATTCAGTTCTTGATAATCATTATTGTAACGTCCTGCTCAAGTATGTCTACTATGCTGGTAAAAATCAAAGTTAAGCTAGTAATAATTTAGTCTGATGCCTTTAAATTACTGTTAAAACTGACTCATACGATTTTATTGGTAAAGAAATCTTTGCTTCATAGATTTTTGTTCGATTTGATAATTACTGAAAATAGTGTTTGATTTCTCACTTTAATATGACTCCAGAATATATAATAGTAAGACATGTAACTTTATATTGAGCATTTACTGATACTGAGCATATGTTATGGAAATTTTCTTCGAATAAGTTACTGATTCAACTTATTTGTGTTTACTTTGTAGGTACTTCAGAAATTTTCAAAAAAAAAAAAAGCATATCATCGTTTACTTTTATCCCCATTTATTTAGAACTATCATAATTTTCCAAAAAAACAATACTCTTTCTTACTTACAGATCAGTAGTAACCAAAACAACGAGATACGCTCAGTGTTGTTCGTAATAATCAAAATGTGGAAAAAAAAATCTTTTGGACGAGAAAACAATTAGGACAATTAAATTATTTAAAAGTGAAATACCTTTCAGCAATTATGGTAATATAAATAACTGTTTTTAGATAACTGATTTTACAAAATCTGAAAGCAATATTGCAGGAAACATGTTTCATTAATTCCCGTAAGGTTACGTGCCCTTGTAAACATCAACTGTCATATTATTTGTTGTGTTCACATAATGATAAGAAACAATTTTATTATTAAACATAGTTATTAAGTCAGCCATTAAATAAACAGTAATTTAATGGTCTCTAACTTTTCCCATGAATCGTGAATAACACTCCTTTGGGCAGCCTTTTTTCACGTAACAGCTACTTAAAGCAATTAAAGTTTCTTCGTGTAAAACCACACTGGGAAGGTATCTCAGAAGTATCACGTGGAAGAAGAAAAAAAACTTCTTTGCTTGGAAAAATTCCAAGCTCATCTTTATTAACGACCTGTTTATTATGCAAGTAGAATATGGCAGCATCACTAGCAGATTTACGGGTAAAAAGGGCGGGAAAGATTCACAGGACTTTGCCCGTAACCTGGAACATTATCCAGACAAGTCTTTGCAAAAGCTTGGGCAACAGCTGGGAGCTATTTAAAAGTTTTCCCTCAAAATAACTTTATGACTCATTCGGGTAACATTTGGGCCTTCTGATGGCAAAGAATGAGAGGAGAGAGGCTGAGGGCTATTCTGCAACGTGGCGAGGTAGAGGGATGAAAATTTTATCTTGTGGCACCATGAATTTAATTTATGCCTCGTTACGGTTGCCTACTTTGATGCAAAATAGCGCATGAAAAATGCGAAACCCGGCTAAACTGTCTCACAATTTAGGAGAAAGGTGCAAAATGTAGTCTTGAAATTTTATAAATTTCCCCCAAGTGTTTATTTTTGGTAGATATTTTGAGAATATGGCCGTGGAAAATCTTTTTCAATTTTTGTATCAGTATTTAATCAAAAATACAGTCGAGCCCGCTTAATGGAATAGTCATTTTGCCACGAAAAAATATTCTAAAAAGCGGGATATTCTATTATCCGGGATGAAAATAATACTTTACAACAATTTGGTACATTGAAAATGTATTATATTAAGCGGGATATTCCTTTAACATATATTCTATAAGCGAGATCGACTGTATTTGTTTAAAAACCCTAAATTGTCTTTTTTAGCCTACTTTCCCGTTAAAAATAAAAGAAAGACGAAAAAAGTATTAAAAGTAGCTTAATGCATCTAAAAAATATCGCCAAGTCCAAAAAATATCGCCAAGTTAAAAAAATATCACCAAGTCCAAAAAATATCGCCAAGTTAAAATAATAAAAAAGTAAAATGAATATCGAAAAATTAAAAATTTGAAAGTAGGGTATTGAGATGGGGAATTTGTGTGTCGGTCGGTCTGTCTGTCCCCCCCTAATAACTTTTGAATGAACATTCCGATTTTGACAAACTTTTTTTTGTTGGAAAGATCTCATCGAGTGCAGCTCATTCCCATATTTGATTTTTCGATTTGGACAATTTTTGGTTCAACTTTGAACCGTTCAAACCACCTTGTCCCGCGATGCTAACTTTTGAGTGAACAATCCGATTTGAACAAACTTTTTTTTGTTCGAAAGATCTTTTCAAGGATACTTCATTCCCGTATCTACATTTTCGATTTGAACATTTTTTCGTTCAACATTGAACCGCTCAATCAAGCTGTCACCCCTAAGATCTTTTGAGTGAACAGTCCGATTTAAATAAACTTTTTTTTGTTCGAAGGATCTCAGCAAGGATACTTCATTACCGTATTTAAATTTTCAATTTGAACACTTTTTCGTTCAACATTGAACAGTTCAAGCAACCTTTCCCCACCTAATAACTTTTGAGTGAACCGTCCGAATGGAATAAACTTTTTTTTGTTTGAAAGATCTCGGAGAGGCTTTCCCATACATTCCCATATTTCGCTTTTTGATTTGAACCATTTTTCGTTCAATATTGAACCGTTCAGAAAAAAAAATTAACATTAGCGTCTACGAGGAATTTGAGTTGAATGTTGATCCTGAACTTAAAGTCGGATTTCCTTCAAACTAACTTTGTAAGAAAATGGTTTTGATAAATAATGTTTGTAACGTACTTTTCTGAGTAATCTTCTGTGAGGACTCTGATTCCGACTCCGACTCCGCAAACATGGCGGAAATGCAGGCTCAGAAAAAAAATTACTGACTGTGCAGATGATTTTTTGTTTATTTATTCATTAGTTTTATTTTATTTATTATTATTATTTTTTTTTTTTTTGGCAGACGATGTTTTTTTTTTGTAACAAAAATTTTTCATTCACGAGAACATTTTATTCTTTATTTATATTTAACAACTGGCAACAGATTAAAAGTGAAATTCGAGACATTTTATTAACGGACGAGCTTTTTTTTTTCTTTTTCTTTCTTTGATAAAATGTGTTTGATGCTCTTTGTACTTTTATTTATTTATTTATTCATCTTATTATTATTATTATTATTATTATTATTATTTTGAAAACGATGGAGGATTATTTCTACAGAGGACCTGTAACAGTTACACTCTTTAAAAGGTGCGACAAAACTTTATTTATTCGTTAATTACTTTTTACGTGTCTATTTCATCTGATGAAAGGGGTGCATTTTGCTTTTCGAAATCAGCTCTTAGTGCTAAAGAAGTATGTTTGACATAATTTTAAGTCTCAGATAATCAAGAGAATAATGATCAGATGCGAGAATGCCGATGTCGATGTACGGGAAAGTAGGCTCGTTTAGTTCTTGACAGAACTTCTTGTTGCTTGCTAAAATAACGTGGCACCTTAAAGAAAAAGAAGTTGGAAAGGTAGTTTCATTTAAAAAGTGAAGTACAACAGCATCATAAAGTATCAAAGATTTGTATTACAATGTATGATGTAGAACCACTTTAATCTGAACTAATTGAGACTGGGGACAGTTCAGACTATCAAACAGTTTGGGTTACAGAACGTATTATGATTCCTACATGTCGGGCTCATAACAGCAGCTAAAGCGCTACTAAAATAACTCAGAAGGGCTATAGAAAAGAGAGATGCTTTGCAACATGTAACATTGTTTAGTTAATTGATAGTAAACATAAACATAGAACATAAACACCATTGCAGTGGAAAAAATGTATCACTAAATTCAATACAGTATAATACCGTATTGCTGTGCATAATTAGTGAAAATTCTGTGTACGGCATCATGACGAGTTTTGATCGGTGGACGTTCGGAAGACTGGGGCATGAATTAAAAGAGGACTTAATGCACTTTATTATTTCAATGCATATATGAATAAAAATTTACAAGTCTATCGAGAGGCAATACATATTAATATTTATTTGATGAAAAAAATAACAAGATCTACGATGAGCAGAAAGTACAGCAAACTTCACTAGATTCTAGCATGTAAATGGAACTATGATAAATGGATAACCTATAATAGATTTGCATTGAAAATAGTTTTCAGTGAGCAGGTAATAGAATTAATATTTATATACCCTAGCAGCATAGTCTCGTTGGCCGATGATCGGCTATTCATCGAAACCCGATGAAATTCTCATCGGCCGATGATCGGATTCGATGAGTTCTCATCAGGAATTGCTCCAATATGTCTCATCGGCCAAACAGAATCAGAGCAGCAAAATCCGATGAGTTTTGTTCGAAATACGATGAGATTTGGAGCAATTTACGGCCAGTGCAGTCCCGTGACGATGAATTTAGGATGAATTTTGGATGCTCGGCTTATTTTCATTGGGAAAGTCAGAAGGATATCACTTTCCGATGAAAAGTAGCTCATCGAAAACCGTGCTCGGATAATGATCGGAACGATGTCATCGTGCGTTACGGGATCAGTTTACGAGAAGTTCGATGATCGGCCGAGCAAAATCCGATGAGTTGATGCTACTTGGGTAAGGGTAGAAAATATTTTATGTGAAACTGAAAAAAAATTGAAAATTTATTTATTCTTATTTTCAGTTACATTGAGTCACATAAATTGTAATTATTTGCTCATAAACTTATGTGTAATATTCATTACTATTTCATAAGAAGAAACCACGAACTGCAAAAATGTTTTTCAAGTGAAAAATATATATTCATAATTGCTTCTAGGTACGTGCCTGTTTTAGACTGAGAGCAAAAGAAATATGAAACTATTGCATTTTAATTCTTTAGAAGTATTTGTGAGCAATTCCACAGTGCTAGCCGCCTCATTTGTTGTACAAAATATCATAAAAAAATTCCAGATACTTTAGACTTTTATCTCATTGCATCAACTTTATGAAGTGTGTAGACTCATCTTTTATACAATGCAATTAAGTTTCCAGATTTCCAGAAATAATATTTGGATACAACTTTTTGTCTTAGTATCGGTGGTATCTTACGAGATGCGTCCGTTACTTTAAAAATAAATTAATAAATAGAAATGTTGCTAAGAGTCTTTAAAATTGAATTGTAGACATAGAAGAAGAGTTCAAGCTCGTCAATACTTTCATGCAATGAAACAAGAGTCTATTATATTCGAGTCTTTGAAAGATGTTTTGTGCAATAAATAATAAATCTTTTTAAAATTGATTTGCGCATTTTATTTTATGGACATTTATAAAATGTAGGTGAACATGTATATTGGCATGCATAAAATGGAGCTCACTCTGCTGTAAACCCCTGATATAGTACTAAGTTGAAGTGTTGATACCATTAGTCAAAAGCAAAAAGCCATCTAATTTCCTCTCCACAAGAAGGCACAATTGAAGTAAGGCGTGTTCTGATAGATGTTCCAGGAGGCGCTGAAACCAGCAACGACCTCCAATAAAGTTGGACCGTTAATCACATTCAGCTGATCATGTGATTAATAACTTCACCACAATAGGTTGGAGGGAGCCATCTAGCCTGCCCCTACCTTCCTCGTTCATGAGAGAGAGAGAGCTGCTGTAATAATTAACAGCTGTTGATTAGAAAGCCGTTTTAATGGATGGTCCAAGGAAACTGGCTGAATGAAAAATATCGCATGGCCCAGCAGGGGATTGGGAGATATTTTTGTGTGATAAAGGAAAGAGTTGACAGTTGTGCGCGTGTGTGTGCGAAGTGTAGTTGCTCATAACTCAGATGGTTATGTGTATTTTTAATCATAGGCTTTGCAAAAGTATTTTGATTTATATTACGAAGTGTTGCGTCTGATTTGGAATGATAAATCAATATGAGATTCCGTTCATGGTGCATAAAGATAATGTATTTAAATATCAATTAAAATTTATGTAACTTTCATAACCTTTGACATTAGCATGGCATATAACTCTCTCGAACTATCTACACCTTTTAAAAATGAAATGACTCAACTACGTGTTTGAGGGTCTGCGCATAATTTTTGCTGTGTTACGCTGTAACTTCAATCAAAATAGTTCCCTTTCTTGGTATTAAAAAATTGATTGGCGCAGTCCCACATTAGGGTTCCGCGGTTACGAATACTTCATTTAAAGCATTAATTAATAAAAATCAGTTATCAATTTTGTAAAAGAACAGTGAGTTTATTTGTTTAAAATTAACATGGGTTGCTATAAAACAGTACAGGTTTTAGAAGAATACGGTAAGAACGTTTAAACTATTGTCATCCTGAAAAGTAACCAAGCTAACGCTTAACAAGGTTTAAAAGAAGTTGTTAATAATTTGAAATACTGATCATCTCATTCCTACCAGATATTTTATCCATTTTGTTTTTAAATATTATTCTACGTATATATTTAAGTCGCTAAAGGTATCTTAAGAGCTAATATGAAATAGTAAAAATTAAAACTTTCCTTTAAGATACCAATATAAACTTATATGTGTAAGTCATTTCAGTTATAATTTAAAACCCTTTACTCATTTTTACGACTGTTAGAGATCACAACTCTATTTACTTAATTTCAGAACTTACCATTCAAATGTTCAAAATTAAACTGTTCTGTTCTCAACGGTTCTCTGTAAATAAGCGGATCTGTTCCGGAAAACTGTGCAACAGTTGCCACATACAGATCTCCATCTAAAAAAAAAAAACAAATAATAAGTGGTATACATGTACAAGTTTAAGGAAAACATATACTATAAAGCACTGAATACATGAAAAGTCCTTCAAAAACAAACAGTTCAACCACACGAATGAGCCAGCCCTAAAATATCTTTCCACAATTTAGTCATCATTTTACTAATAAGACACCTGGAAAAAATCTTTTTTGGCTTATCATTTGCCATATGTCATCAACAAGTATTCATTTATGAGTCAAGTTTTTTCTTTCATTTTAACATTTTGAAAACGCAACATTACAACCAATATAAACTTGTCCCCACAGCTCAAGAAGCCACACCTCAAAAAAAAGCTCAAATTTTTTACTAAAAAGATTCAGATCTTTTTTTTAGTACTCTACTTTTAATTCTAGCGAGTTACCTTGGCAAGAAACATTTTACCCTCCTGATAGAAGTACAGTGAACTCTCACTTATGCGCCGGCCCAAGGGACCAACAGAAGAAGGTGCATAAGTGAGGGAGACGTATAAGTGAACAAGCCTATTCAAATGACTAAAACGCAACATAGGTTCTAATGAGAGAATGAATAAGAATGTTTCAACAAGCAAGGGATATATTACTGCGGTTTGGCAATTACTGGAACGTAACTACAATGATATGGAAAAAAAATGTCGCATACCTAGTTACAAACTTCTCCCTTTAAAACAATCCATAATAGGTAATTGTTCCTCTCAGAACTCTAGTTCATGCGAAAAAAATTCTTTCCGTGAGCAATAGGCGAAGGATTAAAGGGGAAAGTGAAGAAAAATGTTTATTTTTTAAATAAAATTTTTCTTGTTTACATTTTACGGAAAATTCGGTGCATAAGTGAAATATTTATCTTTAGAGCGAAGCATAAATGATTGATACTGTCTGTATTTTGCTATGAAATGTTCTGGGACCATTTAAAATCGTCGTATAAGTGAAAAAGGCGCATAAATGAGGCGGTGTATAAGTGAGAGTTCACTGTAAATGTTTTGGTCGAATCACACGATTTTTCACTTTGCCTCAAGTCGCACAAAGACATATATAATCTCAGAAGAAAATCCCAGAAAGACTCCTTAGTTTTTATTAATCACCTTTAACCACCGTGTTAATGAGATAGTCTAAGACAATAAATAATATTAAATAAACCGCACATTTTATTATTTCAACACTTTCTATTTGCAGTAAATAAGCATGAAGACTGGCATTAAAGAGCGTAAAATGGACAAGAAGCTTAAAAATATACATAAAACTAGTTTTCTAAAAAAGTGATGAATCTCATTATGTAGTGAAAAATTGTTTAATATCCAGCCATGCTTTAAAAACAAAATTAATGATGCGGAATTGTGAGGAATTTATTCATAATTTTTAAAAATACTTTTATTGCAACAAATTCTTGATCGCCCACCATCATTCTGTAAACCTAAGTTGCTCAGTGTAGTTCACTTTCCAAAAACTGGAGCAACTAAAGGTTTTTTTTTTTAAATGGTTAATACAACAGTTTAGCTTATTTAAATTAATCCTGCATTAAAGCTAAACACTCTTACTATGCTCTCACTCCAGGACTCATGGCCTGAGAAACAAACTCTTAGTTTGCAAAATATATTTCAAACTTTCTTCGAGATTTAGAGAAAGCTTTGTTTTATCACCAGCTCACACATTCTGCTTTAGAATATTAAATTCAACCGTCCTCAAAGAAACATTTGGCCTCGGAGATTCTGACTTTTATTATTTGTTTGTCTGTTCCTCGCGGCCATTTTCCTTCATGCACCAATCCTTTCGTAATATACTGCTAGGCCATCCAAGCTCGATTTCTAGGACAAGCTTACATATTGTTGCCGTTTGTGTTTCTTCTTCCTCAATATCCCCGAAAGATCTCACACCCCCGTCTTTAACGGCAACTACTGGCGACCAAACAAAACTAAAGAAAAAAAGAAAAAAAAAATCGGAAAGGATATCACTTCAGCCGCGTTCTTAAAATCTTTCTTCTGTTTTTCTTTCTTCTGTGTTGCCGCTGTTGGCCATTATATTCGGATCATTTTCCCTATTACCAGCCTTATTTTTTCTTTCTAAGTTTTCTTTTAAGTTGCTTTTTCCTCTGGATTTTTTTTATACCCAGTTTGGTATTGTCGTCTGGGGAGCCGTAAGCTACCGGAAATTACTGACGTCGGTCCAGAATTTAGCAGGGCATGTCTTTGTGTGTTTATTTATATACCTTTACTATTTTTTCCATTGGTTTAGAAACCAGAAATATCTTTTTAAATGTATATTTACTAGTAGAAACGGCAGTAGGTTTCGAAATAGTATTTTTAAAGTGATTTTCTTTTGTTATGAAGTAAGCAATAAGATTTATTTTTGATCTGTAACTATTTACAATATTTTAATACATTGTGCATATTTACATAATAGTAGCATATTTTAAAGGGCTATTTTTCATATTTTTAATCTTTTGAAGATGAACTCAGTATTCTTATTTATTGATTATTATTATTATAATTGTGAAATATTATGCCCTTTACCTCCTAGGCACAGAAACAAGCGTGAAGCTAAAGTTTAAATAAAAATGGAGGAAATCATATAAATAAACGCTAAAATCATTTAAAAAAATAAGGATGTGTGTGTATGTTATGATAGCTAAAAAAGAGCATGGATGTTAACTGCTTCCCAGGTAGCACAAATAACATTTAAACGTTTTATAAACGTTTTTAAGCGGTTGTTACAACGTTAATAACCATTTTACAAACTTTAAAAAACGAAGTGTGTTACTTGGGTTTATACATTAATAC
Organism: Uloborus plumipes; assembly: GCA_038373865.1. NCBI lineage: Eukaryota > Metazoa > Arthropoda > Arachnida > Araneae > Uloboridae > Uloborus > Uloborus plumipes. The sequence continues at coordinate 30,094 of JAXGGA010002544.1, forward strand.
ACAATAAAGATTCAAACCTAGTGAGTGCTACTTAAAGCTTTTTGAAAAGTCCCAAACTCAAATCCCTTCTTATAGCCATTAAAGTTAATTCTATTTTAAAACTTTCTAAACAATTTGTCACAAACCCTTATTAAACCTCTCATGCTTGTATCTAACCACCTTTTCCCCTAATTCAAACCAAACTCAGCAGATATTCCCTCTCAACTGCAGCACAGTCCCTCTTTTGAATTCAGTTTTTCCCTCCTCCAGAGACCATGTTTCTCTTTTTTCCCTTCCCCTCTCGGCTCTAGGAGAGCCCATTTTGCCTGGAGTAACACAGCCAGCGAAAGGGGAAAGCCTCTTAACTCGGCAATAAATTTTACGAGAGTATTGCTTAAAAGGCGCGCCCCGTCACTTGGAAGAGCTCACAGCGCGGTGCTAGCGAGCTATCGTCTGGCCTGAACTTTTGCCTCCACCAATGGAATAAGACACCTTAGAGGGCTGAAGGGATTTTCGATTGAAGGTCCTTACGGGAATTCGCTTGTGCTTTAAGGTGTTTTTTTTTTTCGTTAGTTATATAAATAGGTTTAATGCTCTAATGGATGAGTTAGTTTTTAAAGAAAAAAGTTACTTTCGTTGAAAAATAATGCTGATTCTTGATTAAATGGAGATTGATTTTAAAATAGTTTTTGTGTTGATGACAAAGGAAACTATTATTGTTTAACATACTTTTTTTGTTAAGTAACCTGTGTTCATCATGAGAATGAAATGAACAAGATACGTAGAGTGCTGAAGGAATATTTCTATTGAAGTTACGGAAATTCTCAAGCACCATAAGTTTTTTTTTTTTTTTAATCAGCTATATAAATAGCTCTAACGCTTTAATGAATTCATTAGTTTCTTAAAGAAAAAGTGACGTTCGTTGAATAATTATACGCATTCTCAATTAAATAACGGTTGAACTTCAAAATGTTTTGTGTTGGCAATACTATTTTCATACGGTTCATATTATTATTTAACTCGGTTCTTCTTGTTTTTTTTTACTATATTTCTTTTTTCATTTAATCTATAAGAACTACGAGATGAAGTATGATGTCTTTGAGCCAGGCATGAAGGAGTACAGCGTGCAGCTTGTTCCTGCTGCACTGTGTTACATGCATACTATCTAGTTTATTCCACGTATACCGGTTCATGTTACTCTTGCAAAGTCACCTTGTCGAATGTCGATTGCCTGTACATGTACACACCAAGCATCTGTGCTTATGTATAAGATGTGTGTACTCACAGTGCCCCCTGTACCACCACGTACCCATTTGCTTCCTTCCATGCTTTCCTGTGTAAACTATCCATATTTTTCCATTATTTACATCCCTACCAAATATTGATGATGAATTCTGAATTACTCTGCATAATGAACTCATTGAACAATGTAATATTTAACTATGAGTCTATACAAAGTACTGTATTTTTCGCCGTATAAGACGCACAAAATTTTACTCGTAAATCAAATCCCCCAATTTTAATTAATCTTAAATTTATGCCGTATAAGACGTGTCTTATACGGCGAAAAATACGGTAAGTTTTTATAACAATAATTTCATGAACAAGATAATTTTATAATACTAAGCAGAATCATGCAAAATCGTGCATTTATATCGAGAGTTAGCGCAAAATACTGACATTTTACATTATGAATTCATTCATAATCATGCATTTTCTATAAGGAGTGCGTGCGAAACATTACTAATTTACATTATGAGTTCATACAAAAGTATGCATTTTATGTATCATAAGTTCATTCATTATGGGACAATATGAACACATTTATAGGTTTTATAGAAAATTGTTTTACCTTTTCTCTGACCAATTGGTCCTGGGAAGCATAAAGAATTAAACATTCATTATATGAATTACTTTAACATATAATTGAACCACACACATTATCTAATAACATACAAAATATAATAATAAAATAAGTTAAAACAATTTTAATGTTCTGTGTAAATTTTTCAAAATATGGATATCAAAAGTAAGATCAGTATTTAAGAAATCAGTACTGATTCACCTAAAATTGAAAATGTTCTTTTGTGTAAAAAGACATTATAGAGGAAATTAAAAATATTTTTAGAATGAGTTACTACATAAATTCTCGCACTCAATTAAGATATTTTAAACAGTCATTCAAATGTTTTTACGTTCGTTATATCCACTTAATGATATAAGGTACTATTTATCATTTTAAGAAATGCATTTTCCAGAATGATTTTTTTTTCTCAAATTACAATTTCAACGAGCGGAATATTCTGTCGAAACTACCAAAAAAGTAAACGTGAAATACGACAAAAAAACGTTTTTCACAGGCCGTCATTTGGGGGGGGGGGGGGGGCGAGGGGGGTGGTTGAGAATCAATGTATTTCTTTTTAAGTGGAAGTTGTTTTTGTTGTTTTCCGATGAAATTGCATTGTGTTTGCACTCTTTGACCCCCCCCCCCGTGGAAAAACTTGAAATGACGGGCCTGGTTTTTCATCATGTTCAAAAGTTTTAGTTTTAAGAAAAACATTCAAAAAATGCCAATTAAAATGGTTGCTAAATCTAATAACACTGTATATCAATAAATTACATCAAGATTCCATTCTAAGGTATGATTGAGCATTCCTATTGCATAAAAAATATATTTAATCTTCTGGAGTTCATATTTGCTGGGTAAAAGCTAAATAAAAATATATTAATTTTCAAAAAGAGTACCTATGTTACCATTCAAACGGTTTAACGGTATTTTTGTTCCATAGTTTTTTAGACTGTTTTGCGTTTACGTCTGAAAAGAATCCCGAGTTAAGATAAAATAATTGAACATCAAATGAGAGTACTCATAAGTATGTTTTAGCTTTCTAATTATTTTGTTTTAATTGCACCAGAATTCCTAATACGCGTCTTTGGTACAGTACACATTAGATATAACAGACTAGTTAAAAAATACCTTTGGAGAAATACCGAATTATTATGAGCGCTTAAAAATACCATTTTCTGTGTACGTGATACAATTTTTCAAACACTCGTTCGAAATTTTCACAGAACACAATTATTGTAAACGCAAAAAAAATCCTAGAAATTTATATACTGCTACATAGAACATTAATACATTTCAGTACAAATCACCATGCGTTTTAAAAAGTTACTAGACAATAAGCAACCATTTCTGATCTTTTTTCTCATAGAATACACAAAAATAAAGCTGACACTTAAAAAAGAAAATTTTTTTTCAATAAAAATGAGAGAAAAATAAGAAAAGAATAAATGAATAAATTAAGCTCCAACTTTCCAAAAACAAAACAATCATATTATTCTATTTATTTACAATTTATATTTATTTTGAATAAACAAATTTCAAAAATATCACTCTCAGCAGAAGTGGGTTATAAATCTTCATCAATTTGTCCCAGTCCCCATCTGAACCTTTAATTTACGTCACCAATCGCAACGAAAACAATGCATAAATCGCTGGCAATTAAACCCCAACTACCCTCCAATCTCCCCCAAAAAAAGCATTTGCGGCTATCGGGCCAAACAATCGGGATCGTAACATTCGACAACCCCTACTTTGTATCAGGATTCGATTTTACGGCGGCGTACAAAGGCTCTTTCATTCATATTTACGAGGGCGATCTTGGGAGCATCCCAGTATCCAGACAGACGAAGCAAAATAAGAAGAAAGAAAAAGGGAGTTAATAAGAAAAGGAAGTCGTATTTATAACTTGTTCTCTTTTATGGTGCATGCTAATGGTTAACATGCTGTTAGACAAGATGTAACAAGAGGGGATCAGAAAACGTTAAATTGCTCACAAAGAATACATTTTCCTATATGTATGCTACCAGTGTATTAATCGTAATTTGAAGAAATTAGAAACCCTAAATCTTCCTAAACAATGAGCATTTGGTTTAAATAATTGTCTAAATTCTGCAAAAACCTATTATCGTGAGGCAAACGTAATCGTAAAAATGTAAACCCTCTGAGATATTTCCATGCAATTCGATACAAGTTTTTTTTGTATTAACTATATTCAGCGTTAAGTATGTAGTTTCAAGTCTAAGTTGTATACATTTATTAGAGATCTATTTTAAAATTAGGCTAACATAAAAATAAGAAATAGGAAAATTTTAAGATTTAAGTTTATTCTTGATCTAAGTTTTATTGTAGGTAAAGTCTAGCCAAAATTGAAGTTATGCATTTGTATATTTATTTACTCAATATTATTATTATTATTTTGTGAAATATTTTGAAAGTTTCCATTTCGAAAACTAAACACTTTTTAAGTAAATATGCTCATTTTGATTCACATACTATAGTTTTATTTATTAAACATTCTTAAATCAGAAATTTATACGAATATATTCACATACTAAAAATCAAGTGACGTATGAAGCAAAATCGGGAGGGAAAAAGGAAAAAAAGATCTATAACCTCTTCACATTTGGTGTCGTTCCACACAATTTACTTCATCCTTTTCTTGGAAATATCCTCCCACTCCAAAATTCCCCACAATATTCCCTCACCCGTAGCAGCCCATCGGGTGTGCTGGTCCAGATGCAAAAGACAGATTCACTGCAAGTGAAATAGGGATTTTTTTCCCCAGTCCTTTTACAGCAGCTATCGTTTAAGGGGCAGATTTTTCGGAAATACTTTTGAAGAAACCACTCATGACGTAACGAACTCAGGAGAAGGAGTTTTTTTCCTTAAAAAAAAAAAAAATCCCGTTTCTACTAGTATTTGAAATATTTGAATGTGGGAATGTAGTTACTTGAAGTATGCAAAAAAAAAAAAAAAGACTCGAGATTGGGTCGTTTACTCTATGTTGAGCGCTTTGGAGATAGCGTGTATCTAAAAGGAAGGAAAATATTGAATTTTTTAGTTGAGGTATATTTTGAAACTTATTTCGCTTGAGTACGTCGAGAAGAAAGTATGTAACTACAGACATTCAGAGTTACTTTGATCTACAACTTCTTTATTTTTAACTCTCTCACTCATATTTTAATAGCGTTATTGTATCGATTAATATTAAGCAGAAAAAAATAACTGAAAAATGTATAGTTATCCAATATTAAGAAACAGTAATAATAACTAAATGTTCTTGAATTGGAATAATTTATTCTGCATTAAGCGCTTTGGAAATAGCATGTATCTTACAGGAAGGAGCACATTGAATTTTTTAGCTAAGGAATTTTTTTAAACGAATTTCGAAGTTGTTATTTTTAGATTATTTAAACCTCTAGAAGAAAATATGACTGCATACATTCAAGGTATTTTTGGTGCACAATTTCTTTATTTTTAACTCCCTAATTCATATTTCAATATTATTTCATCATTAGCTAATTATAATCAAATGTTTTGCAAAAATGTAGATTTTTTTTTTGTTGCCTAATTTAGACATAATTGCTGTTATTAGTTCGGGTTTTTTTTTTCAAGTTTTTTATTGTGGGGTTTAAATTGTTCTTCAAAGTTTTTGGTGAAATGTTGCGCACATTAACTTCTGAGCAAACGTTTCGCCAGTAGACAATTATAAAGTACGGTCTAATTATTATGGCTACCCTGTGTTTAGAGTCCAATAATATATGCAAAAGCGCAGATTGGATACAGTTAGTGGTAGATTTACAGGCTTCGGGCTCGTCTCAATGCCTTTGTGGGGACTTCTTTGTCTGACAAAAAACTATGTAAAGCATTTATCATATGCATTTTTAAATCATCTGAAGAGTTACTAGGTTTTGGAGGGCCCTCTCAACTGCGACATGATTCAACCATCATTGAATACGGTGATATCTTTTCAGTGCTCTTATAGTAAAAACTGCGTCACTTTTATTGCTAATAGATTTAAAAGATAATGTGTTATTGCTTTAAAATGCGTAACAAAAGTTAAAATTTTGTTGAAAAATTATAAGATACAAATGCATGCGATAAAACAAATGATTGCTTTTTTCAACAAACTTCAAAACTATTTTTTTCAAAACATCGCATGAGCAAAATTCCATCGCAGTAAAATATATATCAGAGTTGCGCATTTGATAAAATTTAAAATATTGTTTCTGATTTAGGGAAATCTCCATAATTGCTTTTCTTTCTCCGATCGCTGCCGAAATCTCTGCGGTCATCAAACTCTAAAAAAAATCGAACAAAAACGGTAATGAAATAGAAGAAATTTGCAACTCGTTATTAAACACAAAACCATCATCCGAAAAGTGATTGGCCCCATCTTTAAACAGCATATAATACAAGAATAAAAAACTTGAAACCTTATCCGAAGAAAAATGCAAATATCGGGCAATTTTCCAACAGCCGTTGTTTAGCGCTAGAATTCCGATAATGTATGCAGAACACACCGCCGAAAACCTTCTCTTCAGCCCCGAGGCAGAGGCGTAATAAAATTAAATATTCAGAAAAATACCCTTTCGTTGTTTACATACACATTACAAGCTTTCCAAGTTCAAGAGGAGAGTCCTGATTAAAGAAAAAAAAATCCCGCAACTAGTTTTCTCATCTATTGATAGGGAATAGGTTCCTGTTATACGAAAACATAATGGAACTTGACTGTTGCCAAGAGCCAAATTTTGGAAGCTTTGTTTGCAATCAATTTATTTAATGGCAGACGACTTATTTATTTGGGGAAAAGCAATTTCCCCTTTCCAGTAATTTTTCCCTACGTTTGGTGTTTTTACTAGCGCGTGTTTCGCGATAGATAAGAGATTTAAATAAATTATGAATTTTTTTTTCGCTCCGCGAAAAGTGTTTACATTCCTCCCGAGTGCTCTTGGAATACCTGGAGCAGTTTTTATTTGTCTGGGAGAAAATTAAAAGAAGATTTAAGTCTTCTTCTGTAATGGATTATACGTTAATTAGAACTCAGAAGTAGCATCCGGGCATTTTTACTGCTAATACTGCACGCAGGAAGGATCAATTTAAAGCTGATTAAAGCGTGTCGATAATATTGTTTACTCAATTGAAAGTACTCTTGGTTTATTTAAGAGTCCCTTCAAATAGTGAAATATTTTAATGATGGTAGAACTAACAGTGTTTAATATCCCAAAAAGGGATTGGGAAGCACGTTTTCCTATCTGGATCAAAGTCTTAAGATAATACTGTTGTTTTTTTTAACTCGTCTGTGTTACTGGAATGCAATTTTGTAATTTGACGTACTGGTAGATCAACTTAAATGCGCTGTTTTTAATATTTTATTCTCTTATAAATACGCAACTAAAAATGTTTCAAGTTTTATTTTCTTCATACTCCCATACTTTTTCGGCTACGCCTACAACATACGTACAAAACTAAAATGTTGTAAAACTTTGACAAATCCCAAGTGACTAAATATGTAAATTGGTGACAAGTTCTTTTGAAACAAGAATATTTCAGAAGCTATACTTTACACTGAATTTTAATATTAACTATATAATCTGGAGCATAGAATATTTTACGCTAGCTAAGATTGGTGTGTGTTTGCGTCGCTGATATAAAGTTAAACACTTACAAATTAAACTAAATAGCCTTATTTTAAAGGGTCGACATTGTATATTTAAAGCTTCATTTACATTTTAGAAAAAATACTGCAATTTATAATAAAAACAAAAGCGAGTTGTAAAGTTTAGCCCTGAAAAATTAAAACTAAGCTAAAAACATCTTTTGATCGTTCGGCATTGATATATTTTTTTTTTTGCTTTAATACATTTTGAAACCGAAACTGAAAAACAAATTAAAAAAAAAAAGAAACACTGCATCAAACGTCCGAAAGAGCATGGAATAAAACAAAATATTAAACTAACTTTTGAAAATGTGAAGTTATGTGTTTTGCGTGTATGTGTGTGTAACAAAAAGGGTTCGCAGCAATCTCACAACAGTGATACTTAAACGAAAAGTTCCTTATGATACAATTTATGAATAAATTGCCAAACCAAAAATAACCTCGATTTTCTCTCAATCTCTAATGCTCATTTATATGACAGAAAATAAATGGTAATGAAGTTGCCGACTCTGAAACACGGAAATTCGCACATCAACCATATTTATTTATCCCCACAATATTATCAAAGAACTATTATCATTCTGAAAATATCAAAGTGAATTTTACTTATATAAGGCCTAGAACGATTTCAGCAAAGCATCAGCATCGATTATTTCAATGATAAAGAAGAATCGAAATCGATATAACTGCAGCGCTCCTTTCGTTTGAAAGCTTTACACCAGAGTAAAAGGGCTTACGCAAATGCCCTATTTTCCCTCTAAAGTGCTATCGTGGGGTGGGAAAGGGTACATAGGGAAAAAAACATCATTTTTCCGTTAAGAGGAGGAGAGAGCTCACCAGCTATAAATCCTTACCATTAAAAAAAAAGGGAAAACTTCGTTTAACGTTCTTTCAGTGCTTGAAGGATCAAAGTTTTTCTTTTTAACTTTTATTTTTTGAATTTGAGTGCATCAAACTAAACCTTTAACTCAGGAGAGCGAGATTTTGACAGAGAAAAAAAAAATGGCTGTGCATAAAATTGATGTTCCAAGCAGGACATGAAAGAAAAAGAACTTTCATCGATGGTTTTTTTCAGAGCCAACAATACAGATTTTTATGCAGAAATAAATAGGGAATGAGCTACAAGTTGCATGAAAAATGATATTTTGATTTAAATTTTCGCGATTGATTTTTATGCATTAGTTTTAAAATTGCCTCTTGGGAATAAATATATAAATTAAATCTAAATTCCTAAAACTAGTCCTAATTTTACCTTTCTAAAAGTGTTAGTGCTTTTAAGATTTTCTCCTCGAAAATTTAAAAACAGTAAATACTGTTGGCCTCGCTTAAACGAATACTGTCTGTTCCAAGAAATACTATTCGATTAAGCGGGGCATTCGATTAAACGGGGAACTTTAACATTGAGTCTATGGAATGGGGAAGTACTCGGTTCCGGAAGATTTATTCGTATAAGCGGGATATTCGTTTATTCGTTACCCGATAAAGCGGGGACGACAGTATGATTTTTCAAAATTTATATCGTTATGTGTTTTTTATTTCTATTCTTTTATTGGATGGTATAATGAAAAACGCAAATCACAGCTGTGATTTTAACTTGAAACCTGCGCTTTGCATTCAAATATCTATACAAAACTGCAATAGCTTAAAATTTTCAAATATTTTTTGGAATAATATTATTTATTTCAAATGCAGAAATGTATCAATTAACTTCTAAAATTATTTAGTACGATTTTAAGCAATTTTTCTCCGATATAATTTTTCCTTTCTCATTGCAAATGTTACCAATGAGCGTATTATGCCATTAGAAAACTAAAAAATAAATGCAAAGTAAAATTATTGAAAGATATTAATGAATGGGAACTTTGGTATTACCTGCGTAAATTGCTGTGCTGTTATGATTGGGGTCGTACGGACATAGGCCTTCTCCTGATGTTTCTTTTGTTACTTCGTAGTCTGAAGGCTAGAAGGATATAAAAGTAACAAACTGTACAATTGAAAAAAAACAATATAGAAAAAAACAAGAAGAGTTTTATCAGCTTGTTAATAATACTATATTACATTCATGGATGCCAAATTAAGGGACAAGCGGTAACTTATTTAACTCAAAACCAAGCTTTCCCAGGCTTAAATCACAATGTTGAATTTGGTACCTATATATAGGGTGATTAAAATTAAAGTTTCAATTTCAAAACTACTGCTCTAAATGACTTGGATATTTCACAGATGATTGGTTGGCGAAGAAATGAAGTTATAAAATGTGCCAATAGATGGCACTATTGGGAAAATTTAAAGATGAAAGCCTACGGATTCGTGAAGCATAGAAAGAAACAACTGTCCATGGATCGAAATAGCCGAGTTGGCGGTTTATTGCATGTTTCTGCCTTAGCCCTTGCTTAGAGGCGGTTACTCACTGCTTCATAAAAAGATTGTTAGTAGAAAATTTACAATACATTCCTAGATTTTACTAACAATTTATTAGTGTTTGCAGCAGACTGACAAAAAAAAAGAGTAACTTAAATGTTACAAATACTTCATGGATGAGTCACGTATTCGTTGTCCGATATCTCCTCCGGCTTTCTCCGCCACAAATTGTCAACTCAAAACAATATTTCCACACCAGATTTGAGGTTATATATTCTGAGCAGATTTTTGCGTTACAAGTCATCTGTAAGTAATTAGCATACTTTTGCACTGAGTCATCTATTGGTACATTTTGGAACTATATATTTTTTCTCCTTCGCCCAGCACATTCCCGTGGTAACACAGCTATTCTGATGGAATACAGAATCGTAAATTCTAACCAGTAGTAATGTTTTGAAATCGGAACTTCAAATATAAACACCGTGTACATTAATTTACATAACGAGTGCACTAAGAGGTGTACAGAAAACTTTTCATCAATTTATGTGTCATAGTGCTATGTAACATTCCACAAAACATCACAAGTTCATAGCTCACAGTTTCTGAGAAATCCGTGAATTTATGCATGTAAAGATAATTTTGGACATGAGTGTACATTAGTTTAGCAATAAATTAGCTGACTAGTGCATCATGCTTCTGCAGTAATATATATTTTAAAAATTTGAAAAAAAAATGAAACGGCAACTTACAGTTTGTTTATAGTGTCGGCACATGGGCTTGAAGGCATTCGTTCCACACACAAGAATTGTGTCTTCAGATTTCCTTGCTAGCACTCTGATATAGTTTTGGCACTCTTCCTAAAGTTCAAAGAAAAAACAAAGCGTAAGTTTTACTGATAAATACACCAGTCGAAGCAACTCAAGTAGACGTTTGGTTTGATAAATAGAATATATGCATTTTTATAATTACGTTTTATTAGTAAGCAAATAAGTACGTAAGAGTATGAGGAAATTTGTGCATTCAGCCTGTAACTTAATTTATTACATATTTACCACAAAATACATTGATACATTTCATTTCGTGAAGTACTTTTATCATAAAACATCAATATTGATGAAATGAAAATCTAGGTAGAAAAATCGGTACCAAACCCAATAAGCTAAGAGCTAAGATTCAAACTCGAGACAAAGACTTGTTTTCGAAATTTTTTTCATTAATAAGATGAATTCTTTTGCATTAGAAAAGGGCTTCTTGTAATCCTGAAACACGTGTTTCACGTTTTCAAATTTTTGCAAATCATACGTTGTTTAATTATCTTTTAAAACCTTTTATATCTTTTAACTGTCGCTAATTTTAATTGATTTGCACACAATACAAATTCTCAGTTACATATATTTTCCCTCACGTTTAGGGGATTTATTTTTATGAAAATATTTGGTTTATGTTCTTTAGGTAAGAAGAGTATAAAAAATGCAGCGGAACAAATACAATTTGTATTACTTTAATATGAAAAACAAATGTTGGCCCCCTGTGTCCTTCAGCAGGGGCAAAATGGTCAACCTCATGAGGGAACATGGTTAAGTTTGTTGTTCTCATAATGCATTAAAAATATTATCATAAAAACATTTGCAAAAAAGTGTTTAAAAATCGTTTGGTAATTATTTCATGTACATTGCTTATAAATATTTGATAAGAAAATTCAAATTACGAATGTGGTTCCACTATACCCTTGTTTCCTTTAATGTGTCTGGTGCCAGTTTAGCAAGTTTGGAAATTTTTTTAACGATTGCTATACATTAACGCGAAAAAATTTAATTCCAAAGTTTTGAATCTATTCTCGATTTAAATCATTAATTTAAAAGATTTTTGAATTTTTTTTCACCATACATTTGTTTAAAAGGTAATTGATAAAATCCTTCTCAATGAAGTCACTTATAAATAGTTTAGCATTCTTCTGCCGTTGAATGGTTAAGAGCAGTATATTCGCAAACATCTCATTTCCTTAAAAACCAATTTGCCACCTACTCGTATAATATTTTAGATAATTAAAAATAAAAATACAATCAAAATAAAATACATTTAATATAAAAAAAAACCCGGCTAATTCCAACATTTCACTATTTTAAACTCTTGTTTTGAAACATTTAAAAAACGTATTTCTAAATATACTTCTCTTCAGATTTCCACCATAATACTAATATGTGGCCGTGACTTTAGATGAAGTTGAAAAGAAAAAATGTATACATAGCTTAATTAAATCAATATATGAACATTTCTTCCCATTAACTAAAGTTCAGATACTAAAATTTGCTTCAATCTAAACTTCCTAAGAAAATTTTACTTTATTTCATATAATACGACATTGATTTCATACGAACTTTATGAATTAAGTTCTCAATTCTGCTCAGCTTGCTCCCTGAAGAATGAATGGCATTAGGAGCTACAAAAAAAATCTCCCAGCTTTGAAATGAATTTGCATTCCAAGTTACGAATTCCAGCGTAATGACTCCGAAAAAGATGATTTTCAAAATTCTATGCATTCGAGATGAGTTTCAAAAACCTGGAGATTAATTAGAGATCTTCTAATGACCGTTAATTAGCACAGTCATTTTAGGCATCATTAGTAACGTTATTAATTAAAAAAGATCTCCCTTCTTCCAGCGTCAATTACTTCAACCATTTTAAGGTTTTGAGTTGAATTTGGTTCGTTCTGTTAGTGGGATACTTATTCCATTCGTGGAACAATACAGTGAAATAATGAAATTTAGCAACTTTGCTAGAAAATATTTGGACTACACAGATGACGTTATCTTTAGCGGTATTTAAAAAAAAACATCGTTATAAAATGCGTACTCATAAACAGTCGAACCTCGTTAAAACGAACTCAAAGAGATCTTTACATTTTAACCGAGGCTGAGATGTAGATGCAAACATCCAGTTTGAAAGAAAAAAAGGTAGACATCTCTTAGTTTTAGGGATGCCTGCGTTTGCAGATGAGCAATTCCGCGGTAACAGACGCACCAGTTTTTCACAAAACAGTACAAAGACTAGAAATATGTTCTTGTTTCTATCTACAACTTTATGAAGAACCAGCTTATTATCCGGTGTTGCCCGGTATTGAATTATGTTTAACTTATTTCATACTAAAATGAAATAGGTGAGCCTTAAATTGTTAATTCATTGTTAATCGTAATCTTTGTTGGAAAATACTCATATTTAAATGTGTTAAATTTTATGAATTTGTATGGTCAAAAGCTTATCTCTATTACTCTATCCATTCAAAATTAAAAGAAAATGGTAGTTTTGAGACAAAAAATGTGAATTGTGAGCTTTTTGGATTTTTTTTAAATTTTAAAATCCCACCTATGTGAATTCTAGTGCCTCAATTAACCTCTGTGCCAAGTTTGATGAAAATCCGACGAAAACTGTATAAGGAGCGATTTGTATAAGGAGCAAGCATACACATCCATTTTTATACATATAGCTATGGTATCTACTTCTATATAATACAGTAAATCATATAAATGTTGCTTCTGGAAATCTTTAAAATCTAACTATTTTATTTCTTCATAAAAGTTCTCGCAACGGAACAAGGATCTAACATAATTAGTCTTTGCAGGTTTTTTATGCAGCCATTAATACTTACAATCAAAGTGGAATTGAGCAGATGTGGGTAAGCTTCAAAATAGAGCTGATTCATATCAAAATAAATAAACACAGTGAACCAAACTTTTAATTTTCCCCCTCACTCAGATAGCCTAGTCTTATCTGGACATTTGTCAATTCTACAGAACGGGAATAGATTTCGAATTAAAAGTTACAACACTTAATGAGCGTCAAAATAAGTTTATAACATAAGTGCATAATATTTTCCCGCCAACAATAGAAGTGGTGCACCCCAACAATGTCACACTTGTCAACGTTCAAAAGCGTATTAGTTATTGATTCACTTTTTCTTGATTCAAACTCGCAAAGTTACCTGATATGTATTGGCAAGAAAACGGTGTAGTCAATGGAGGACAAATTATAACAATTTCACATCAAAGAACCATTTTTCTAACGTTTAGTATACGCTATTAATTACTATAACAAAGCCAATTAGTAAGTATGACATCATAAATGTTTTTCCCCGATTGCAATGTTGAAGATAAAAAGAAAAGGTCGTGTTGAGTAAAATTTTTATTTCATCCGACGCTGTTTTTTCTTTCATTCTTTTTTTCTGTTGGGTAACTTTTGCTAGCGAGGGACATTTTTCAATTGTAAGTTATTTATACTATAAGTGAATTAGTTACAGTCAACGCTCTTTAGATCAACCTTCTATTACTACGACGACCCTTCTGCTATAACGACCGATGTATGGAGTCTCATTTGCTATTATATAACCGGTTGCAAATCCTACATACAGTGAACTCTCACTTATGCGCCGGCCCAAGGGACCAACAGAAAAAGGTGCATAAGTGAGAGAGACGTATAAGTGAACAAGCCTATTTAAAGGTCTAAAACGCAAGATAAGCTTTAATGAGAGCATAAATAAGATTGTTTCTACTGAAAAAGGACATATTACTATGGTTTGGCAATTACTGTAACGTAACTACTATGATAAATAGAAAACAAAAATTGTAGAATACCTAATTGCAAACTGCTCCCTTTGAAACGTTCTATAATAGGTAGTTATCTCTCTTCGAACTCTAGTTCATGCGGAAAAATGCCTTCCGTGAGCAATAAAGGCGAAAGATTAAAGAGGAAAGTGAAGAAAAGTGCTTATTTTTTAAAGAAAATAAATATATTTTTTAATATTTTACGGAACATTCTGCGCATAAGTGAAATATTTATCTTTAGAGCGATGCATAAACGAGTGATACTATCATTATTTTGCTATGAAATGTGCTGGGACCATTTAAAATTGTCATATAAGTGAAAAAGGCGTATAAATGAGGCGGTGTATAAGTGAGAGTTCACTGTAGATAATAATAATTTCAAAAAGAAAAACTGCAATGTAAATTTAAGTTAATTTTAATCCATATAGTTTATAATTCACATACTATTACAAAGTGTTGCTCAGGAAGTCTAATTTGTAATGCAAAATTATTAACATGACACTACTGTCAAGCTCTTTATGTTTCTTTTTCCCTTGGCAATAGCATTAAATGTACTCAGACGACTGAAAATTTGTGGTTAATAAAACCTTAAGTAACTGGACGACGTCTATTATTTTGAACACTAAATTAAGTCTTAGTTCTTAATTGACAAGTGATATTTATGTTTCTTAATTGGTTTCCCACCTCGGTTTTTTAAAATCTGCATTTGAGATCAGCATTGATGACTCAATTGTATTTAACGTTGTTTTACAATGAACTGCAAGTTTTTTAAGCTATATAGAAATACATATGTGGTAGTACATTTTCATGCAATGGTGATAAATGAATAAATAATTTAGCTAGAAAAAATAATGGATTTATTTAACAATTTAATTGACTATCACCGAACGTTTAGTATTATTACGGTAAAGTGTAACTCATGTGATAAAATGGTGCCCGATCAATAAACCATTAATAGAAATAATGTACAAACTCTTAGACACCCAAAAAAAAAATGATACCAGTTCTATTTCCGTTCAAGAATAATGTAAAAACTATTGGATATTTGATAAATTCGTATTACGTACCTCAATGAATCGTTCAGCAAAACCACAGACAACGTACATTGCTTTGCTGAACAGATGATCAAAGAATCTTATCGTTTGCTTATTTCAAAAACTCTAAGACATTTGATAAAAAAGTGGAAGATCAATTAACTCCTCAAGAAAATAATGCACAAACTATGACAATTTTTAGGAAATTGGACTAAATGAAATAAATTAAAATAATAATAATGATAATAATAATAATAATAATATACTATATGTCAGAAATTTTATGGAATGGTATTAGATGAATCAACCGAGTAGGAAAATATTGTTCAAACGTAAAGGCAATTGGTGGAAAAGTGTTAGTGAAGTTAAATCACTTCATTGTTTAAGAAAATAATGCATATTGACTCATCCTCATTATACGATTAAAAAAAAAAAAAAAAAGAAAAACAAACTGCCCGTTAAAATAAGATTTTGAAAGATACTGAAGCGTAAGTAGATGAATTTCAATTTATTTCTCATTTTCTAAATAAAAGGATAGAAAAGTCCCCAGAATAATCATGTAAGAGTTTTTTTTCTAAAATTTTTGAAGCAATTATTTTTTACCCAGCTACCAACAAAAACACTTTGCTTCCCTTTCTTCAGCTTGAAGTAACATTTGCCCTTCCATTCGCCCGCATTAACGGTATCACAAGCAGCATCGTATTTTTTCAAATACTCATTAAAAGCCGAAAGCTCTTCCTGTTTCTTGTTCTGGTGCGAAGAAAAATGTCGTAATTAGGCATTCACTCCCCCCTACCCCCTACCCCCCACACGCCAACCCCCCAAATTTTCGGTCCAGTAATTAAAACCCATCTGCACTTTTGTTAATTACGAACACGCAGGCCAAGGCTGTTTGCTGAAAACCCCCGCGCTATTTGCCCGAAACTCAAATAAAATAAATAGTGCGAGACGCAGAGGGGTGCCAAAAAAAAGAGATAAGATGAGTTGTTTCCCTGCCGCTGCCATCGTCCGGCGTAATTACAGTGAGCGTTACAAAACGCATCGTTAGCTTTATCGCAGTTTAACCTAAACGAAATCAAAAGCTCTGCTCAGCGTCATACCGTTGCCACTGCACAAAACATTTCAAATAAAATTAAACGCTGCCATTTAGGGAAGAATAATTGTTTCCTAAAATGTGGATATAAGCCTTGAGGTTTCAATTATATTTTGTGCGAGGGAGAAGAGAAAAAAAAATTGACGCGGTAATGCCAGAGAAATTGATAATGCATTTTTGGACCAGATTGCTGTCTTTAATTAGGACATGTTTACCGCTACACGTTTAATGATATTCGCTTTTAATGGAAGTCCTTAAGTCCAGAACGGGACCATACGTTGATAATTTAGCGGCATTATTGCCGAAAATGGAACATTAATCGGATTTTCCATCACAAAAATGGTGGCCATTTTTATCGTTAGCCTCATCATCATCATAAAACATTAGTCACAAAGAATGAGCTCTTAATTTACTTCTGCTCGAAGGTATTGTTTCAGGCAGACTCTTTAAACATTAGCGTGCAGTGAGGATGTTACGAACTATTGATTACATGGTTATTTATCAAAAAAAGAAAAAGAAAAAAGCAGTAGCGAGACTGGCCAAGAAGAGCTATGCTTTTATTGAACAACAAAAGCTTATAATGTTGAAAGTATATTGAAACGGCAAATCGAATTAATTTTCAATTACTTAAATTTAGCAATTTAACATTAAAAACATAGTTTATGTCGGCTAGAAAAACGAAAAAAAAAGCATGAAATTATCTTAAAAATACCATCAAATTCAAAAATAGACAATAAATAATTAAAAAATTGATTCTATATCGAAATATTAAAAATGGGCAAGAAGGGATTTGAGATTGGGAACTAGTGCGTCTGTCAGTCTGCCTCCACACCCCCCCCCCTCCCCCGGAAAATTTTGAATGAACTGTAGCATTTGAAAAAACTTTTGTTTTTGTTCGATAGGTTTGGACAACTCAGTCCCATATTTCACGTCCCGATTTGAACAATTTTTCGTTCAATTTTGAATAGTAAAAAGAAAAAAAAAACTTAACTTCAGCGCTTACAGGGAAATTTGAGACCTATGTAGATCCCAAACTAAATTGTCGAGTAGGCATTTTGACAGTTCAGGTACATATATTTACCAGAATATAGGAATTACACATATATTTACTGGAAATGAAGGGGGGAAAGTAACTACAATTATTAATAAACGCGCTTATATGTTGTATAACAAGTCATAAAAATATAAATAATTGGGTCATTATATGCATAATTGTTATTCCAGTTGTAATTAAAAATCAGTCAAAAGAAATGTTTGGGCAATCTTGTTACAAATCTAATAAAAGTAAGTAACACTAATCTAAACAGAAAACTGTTAAAAAAAAGTCATTTTAAGTTTTTTTAATAAGATTTTTTTTTTAAGTCGTAATTTCAGTTTGTTACACCTATTTTTTTAAAAATATTCAAATTAAATACTTAATGGTCTATGTCTTTTTTATGGTTTTATCATTTTATTCACCCCGCCAAAAAATGTGACAAAAAACACATTAAAACAACAAAGAGAGAAAATATAGTTTGATTTTTAGAACTTGCCACAATGATTAATTTTGTTTTTGCGTGTGACAAAAATTGATTGAAGAAAAAAAACACATACAGAAGCAAGGAAGAAAAAAAAAACCTTACAACACGGATAAGGTTAGAATTAATTAGAATGAAGTGCTTTTAAGATATGCGACTTTACGCGGAGATAAAATCTTAGCACATTTCCTATTCTTCAGAAATATTTTTTTTTTCCATTATTATTAACCCCCTCATACATTGCATCTAAACAGAAAATGGATTCAATTTGGCTTGCAGAAAGTAATGATACCCAAAAACTCCAACAAAAGAAGCTTTTTAAAGTGCTTTTTGTGATACGTCATCAAAGCTTCATAAATTTATAAGTGTGTTTACTTAGTTATTTGCTGATCATTAAAATTCGCAGCTCTAATATATCGCTGCAATATATATTTATCACAAATTGCAGCCTTGGGGACATAAAAGGATGAAATTTAGACGCATAGTGGTTTAAGTACTGCAGCAGGTAAGTTAAGTTTTGTAGCAGATCTTTAAAAGGCATTTTATGAGAATAATATATGAACTTTTTTAAAGAAAGAAGTCGGGAATTAATTAAAGCTTTTTTAATTAAGAAGTGTGATCATTAAAATGTATCTTACGGAGAAATTAATGCAAAAATAAGAAATATTTATTGATGAATAATTAACAAGTGAAGCAAAGACTTTGAAATAATAAACCCTTTTTCTTTTTTGGTATGGAGATAGTGTTAAGCATTTGTTTTAATTTTTATTTGACGTGATTTTAAAAATGGTGCAACGGTAAGTTGCTTAACTTAGACAGAGTTTTTTGTTATTGTTTAATTTTTATCATTATTAAGGGATTTTAAAGAAAATGAAATTCATAAAACAAAAGATTGTTTGTCTAATTATTTCCATAATATTTAGAAAGTAAAAAGGGTGAAAATATTAATGCTCTTAAAAAAGAATGAGAGACATTAAAACAAAAAAAAAAAAAAAAAAAAACTACTACAATTTTCTTGTATGTACATGAATTAGTTGCAGTTTAGCTCTTACGTTGACCTAACATAAACAAAGTAACATGTTAGTAGCATCAAAAAACTGAAAAGAAAATGCTATGAAAGAAAGATTTTAATAATCTTCGAAATACTAACTACAGGTTCAAGGGGAAAAAAGCAGTGATATAAGATTTTATTAGTATAGGATGGGCCCTATTTCAGTGTAAAGGTTACTCTAAAGTTTTTGCTTTTGATCCGGTGCTTTATTTTAAGTTAACAAGAAATACTATCTAAAATCCGATGAATAATAAATTAGTTCATGATGAAGGTTTAGTACAAAACAATTAATGAAAAAAGGATCCACAATTCATCTAAAGAGAGAGATTGCACTTAATTGCAGTAATATACAGCAATAATACTAAAGTAAATCAGTAGTTATAGTCTGTTATTTATACTTTTCTCAAAACGAAATTTTAAAAACTTCCAAAACATCATTAGATTTTTAAATACAATGGCGTGGACATGTTAAAATAAATTCACCTAACACCGAGTAGGAAGGGCTCTTGCCACTATTGTTTGAAAATTATTTCATGCTATTTAATCTTTGGCTCATATGCGATTTAAAAGCGTTTAACATTTATAGGCATATCTGTGCGTTTAACCTCTACTATTTTCTGTAATATGACGATATACCGATTAGGAATAACAAAAAAGAAGTAGAGTGGTATTAGCTTCGGTGGGTTTTTTTTTCCTTCTTCTTTCTAAATGTTAACTCTATAAATACGCTGCCTGGGGCCTTTTTCAGATAGCCCATCGTAATTTTGAAACTGCTTAAAAATAGGTTTCAAACTTTTTTTTCAACGTTTTGCGGGTTTTAATAATGGGATTGAACATAAAATCGTCGAAATTATGTCTAAACGAGACTAAGAGAGTGGGAAAGGTCCTCAGAGAACATCTTAAGTGTTAACAATGACATTTTATATCTTTCCGTAAAATATAATTCAGCCTCATAGACACTAACTTAGGTAGAATGTATTCTACTTTGCAATTTTTAATATTACTTCTCTCTTAATACTGTATTTAACAATTTTGCTTCAAAGTGCTTAAGCAATAATTTGTTTCAAACCGTTAATAACATGAACTTATACCGTTTTTTCTTGAAATAAATTTATGGTATTTAACTTCATTTTTGTTGAGCAATTCATATTAACTTAAAGTTTTAAAATATTAAATTACTCAATCTCTGGTATTTAACTACTTATTTGCTGGTGGAAAAATTCCTAGGTTTAAAAACAATATCGGATCCGTAACGTGGATATAAAACTTAAAATAAAGCACATACTAAAAGAAGGAACTCGTACCACTTTGGTTTCAAAAGCAACTGAAGCAGGCAAAAATGAAGTTTCTGTGGTTTATATCGAAGGAACTAACAAAAGAGTTCACCTTATGAAGACTAATAGCTCCCAGCTGACAATGAAAAGTGATAAAAGCCAACAAGTCATTCTGTTACTGCCGTGCGAACAAGAATTTAACCTGCAAAATATGCTGGCGGGGGTTTCAGAGTTATAAACAAACAAAACAGAAATGTTATGGAAAGAACGTCTAAGAGCTAGGGAGAAATAACAAAAGCAAAGAAACTATTTCCAAGAAGTCCACAGGCACCTTATAATTTGATAAATGGATCGACTCGGAAAAAAAGTCTGCAAAATGGGAGAAAAAAGGTGGAAGATTTTTCACTGACAATGTATTCCTTTTGTGTATGGTCTCCCTCCTCATGAGCAGTCGTTTGGCAAAGGGTTGCAAAGGCAGGGTTGGATTTTTGTCGTTTTTTCTCTTTTTTAGTTTATTTTTAGAAACATAGTTGGAGTACCATTTGTGCGGAGGAATATGACACGTTGGAGCAGATCACTTAACTTCCTCAGCGGAAGGATACTAAAAGAGCTTATATATGGTGGTGACACCACAATGTAATCTTAAAAGATGAGCATTAGGGATAACACTTGAGAAAAAAATCCGCAGATTTGTTGCAAGCTTTTTTTTTCAACTATAACGTGTTCTTCTGCTACTTGCCTGAGGTTGACGTAAATCCTCCTGATTTATGAATGTACGTAGAAATGGATTTCAGCCAAGATTTTTCTTGGATGTATTCTTAAAAATCTCAAAGTCCATGACCTGTTTGAAATATGTTCTTATTTTATTTGAATAATGGTTCAAAAGAATTTGACTGATTCTCAAAATACAAATAAACAAGAAAACGACGGCGTCAAGCAGATATGAAATGATGTGCCAAAAGCGTTTGCTATTAATATTATTGATTTTTTTTTTTTTTTGTCATATGCCTTATCAAATGCAAAGTTTTCAAAAGGCGCACTAAAAATGCTTTAAAATGATTTTTTCCCACCCATAATGTTACATAAAGAAATATTTATTTTTAACTTCAGAAAATAAATGCTTAGATAGGCCAAAAAATTTGCAAATTCTACAAATTGCTGCTTCAGAATTTCAGAAGTGCATTTGATATTCAAGTTGAAAAAACAAAACCAAATTTACTTCTTGATTCATTTATTGTACAATATTAAGCAATTCAATCTTTGTGAATTTTTTTCCCTTCTTTTTTTTTCTTTTCTTGTTAAGATACCCAGTTAAACCTCTAACTCAAATAGCAGAGCATTACATTTTTGAGTTCAGCATCAAATGTTAAAATAAACATAAAGGTCATTAGAATACTTTAAACAAATGGTAGCTAAAGTCTATTGTGCACATTTGTGTGCATAAAATGTGAAACCATGTTTAACATGTAAAATGAAAACGCAACTTTTCTGAATTTTTAACCATACTTCTGAAAATTAATGAAAAAAAAGAGAAAAAGAAAATAGCAACAAGATTGCGCACGCATTTCTGAAGATAAAAATAGGCTTGATATTTTATTCGTACCACTAAGAAAAATTAGCTATTAAATTACTAATCTTTCATTATTATTTTTATTTATTTTTTATTCATCTGTGTAATGTATTTTCACTTTAAAAAAATAAAAAAATGCATTTTAAATTGCTTTTTATTTTTTATTAATACTATCGTTATTATTAACAATAAAATTCGAATTTATAACATGGAGTTGGACACATTGTACATACGTGCAAAATAAAAATTATAATAATAAAAATGAAAACTTTTTTTTAAATCACGCAAAAGAAAAAATCATTTCAGTGCAGAAAAAAATAAACGGCTAAAGTCTAAAATAAGAAATAATTTGTACAAAAGTTCTAGAATTTGTACACAATGACGATTTTTCAGAAAATTTTGCAGTAGCAATTTCATCATGCATCAAATATTTTTGTACCAAAGACTGAAAGATTAATTAGCGTTAAGTTTTAAATTGCACTAATAAGAACAGTACTGTGTAAATAACTAATCAGAATACAACACATTTTGTTTGAGCAATTTGGATATTTCGCAGCATTGTGTTTTGATTTTCATTGTAAGTTTTAAAATCTTGAACAATAACTTTACAATGTGTCCATCTTGAGATATAAGTGCAGCTTACTCCCCCCCCCCTTTTTTTTAAGAAATCAATGTTCAAATGCCGGTAAAAGTTTTTCCAAACAAAAAAGTATATTTGAAAGTGTTTCATCATTATATGTCTCTTGATATGTAACTTGAATTTCACAATGATTAAAATTGAATTTACTTTCATAACGCCATATTTTATATGTAATTTTTAAGTTGAATAAAATAATTTTTTTATTACATGAAAAAAAATGTCAATTACAAAGCTCGCCTACTTTTTTTGTGAGAAGAAAGTTTGTATTAACAACTTGGTAGAAAATGGTATGCCTTATTGTAAGAAATTATTTGTGTTATTACAATAGTGAATGACGATCTAGTATACTGTCATTGACAAAACTCTCTTTCACGTCTTCCATAACGATAAATAACAGTTTTGAAACTGAGAAGTACATCATAATTGCTTTTTCTAACGAAAAAAAAACAATATTTTTAATTTTTAAGGTGAGAAGGGACTTTCAGATGAGCAAAACATGGTAAAAAAAATCGGTTTTTCTTTGATGATATTTCTAAAAACTATATGATTGAAATACATGTTATTGCTATTGTAAATAAATAGCTTTACCTTATTTGTGGTGAATTTGTATTAAAAACTAATTTAATAATGAAATATACAACAGTAAAACAGTAAATGTTGATTTTCTCAAAACATAATTTTACGCGTGTTTACAAATTTCATACTAGTGTAAAAAATTATTATTTAAATTTGCTAAAAATGTTTGCCATGTACTTAAGAAGTTTGTTAACATTTTGTTGGGAAGGAATTTTCTATTTTATTAGCTGTGTCAAATATATTTGCTATGTTTTATTGAAATATGGATATATTTTACAAAAAAAAAAAAATGTAGATTTTAGTTTGTTTTTTTTTCTTTAATTTTTGCCATAATATATAGAAAAAGTGCTCCCATCATTTTATTTTCTGGTGTTTTATGTTCCACATTTTGCTCGTATTTTGTCATTTTTATGGAATTTCAGGCGCGAGGAATAATATAGAAAAAGTGTTAAAATTCAAATTTAAAAAAAAAAAATAATTTTAAAATATTTCAATGAAAATTTTTAAATCTATTAGTATTAGCAACATATAGCTATGCTGAAAATTTCAAAGAAATTCATTGAAATTTGCTAAAGAAAAAAATGATAGTCCCATGTCACCTTAATTTGCACAAAATAAGGCGTGTGCTAGTTTTACAATGACTAGTTTAATTTTTTTTCGAGCCCTCTTAACTATTAGTAATGTTAAAGCTAATACAAATATTTTTTTTGAATGTCTTGAAATGTCAATAGTGTCGCCTAGCCTTTTCTCACAAAAGAAAGTAAATGTTATCAGCTTGTAGCCACAGAAATGCCCCATTGTTGTCACCCAACATTATTTGTACTCATACAAATCGAAATATGATTTAGTACATTGTCATTGATAAAATCCTCTTTCTCAGCTTTCGTAATGATAAATAGCCCTTTCGCAATTGAGAAGATTTTATTTTTTTGTATGAAGCTGGCTTAAGATATTCAACGGAAAAAAAACCAACTAGCTAGGAGAAAGTACATTTATTCTTGCAGTTTGTTTACGATATTTCCCATGTTTTGTGGAGAAAAAAATTGGCCTACTGCCCAAAAGCCACAACTGAACTATTGAAGAGAGGATTCCATTCAGTATCTCGTCACTTTTATTCACTATTGACATATGCAAGCCTGTGTGTTTGTTCATTCTAATATGACTTTGGACATGAAATTAAATATTAAAAACTTCAAAAAAATTATATTTCTGAAAGCATTATAAATGAAATCTGATTATATTTTAATATCATATTTGCTTGAAATCTGAGATAATTTTAAGGCATGTATGGGCACATTTCAGTGATGAAAAACCGAAAATACGGCTCCGAAATTTAGCCAAATGTACATTCACGGTTTTTTTTTTTTTTTCAATTAAAAAATGCTACTTTTTTCAACGCTAATTTTCCAGTTTTATTGCTAAAATATTTATGCGTAAAAACAATAGAGGTTGTTTTGAAATGCGGTTTTTCAGATTACAAACTTTGATTGTGAAATTCTAACGCATGTAACCATTTTCCGACAAATAATAGCAATATGACACACCTGCAAATTTGACTATTTTCTTCCTCTTTAAAGATCTAAATTTGTTCATAAATACTTTTCGCAATTGATTTGCATAAAACTTCGTATTTTCGTTGAAACAATGCTCAATTACAAGCAATATACCAGCAGTCTGGTTGTGGCATCGAGAGAACGCCTTCATTTTTCGAGTTAAGCGGTGCCATTGCTTTCATTTATAGCTGGTTTGATCAATCAATGTTATTTACCAGTTTAAAGGTGATCTCACTTTCAGTAAGAGGACATATGGCTCCAGAGCCTTGTTATTGACTATTTCAGGCTGATGAGTTAAAAACCAAGTACGAAACTGAGGTCATGAGCCATGATGACCGAGCTGTCGATGCATTGCTTGTAATTCTGCCTCAAGTATCCCCCTCCCTCGTCCCTCCTAAATCAAAGACGCCAAGGCCAAATTTGTTAAATATGGCCGAAATTAATAACTTGTCTCTGAGAAAGGATGTTTTCTCCGATAAATTAAGTCTATTTAGTTTATTTTGTGAATGTGTTGAAATTGAGAATTTTCAATTGGCTGCCTTAATTCAAAAAGGGATAAAATAAAAAAAAAATGAAATTAGCAAAGCGCTGCTAATATTTGATACATTAAGAAAATGGAGCATTGCTCAAATCTTGAAGAATAAAAAATAAATTTCTGACGAAGTCGTTTTAGGTTTATTTTGCAGAGGAGTATTACGTTAATATTTGAATTTGTGAGACATTTTCATGACACAAGAATAAGTTTGACAAGAAGGTGAAACTGACATGAAAGAGTTGAATTTTTTTTAATATAATAGGAAAGCAATCATTTTGTGTAATTTACAATATTAATTCGAGATTGTTTCAATATTGAGAAATGGCAAGGGCTGTAGTCAAAAATGTACTTCTGCAAGGGTTTTTCAAGTTTTTCCTTCCCCACAAATTTTGTGCAAGCTATTTTGCGTCCTTATTTGAACTGTATGACTATAAAAGGTACCCTATGAATTTGAAGAGTTGCCAATGTACGTTACGAAAATATAAACAACATCATGTACATCATGTTAGTTTTCAAGTTTTATTGAATGGCATGTTGTGCTAGGCTGGAAAATATTTGTGACGTACACCCATGTGTGAAATCTGTTTTGCATTAAATAGAGATTTTGCAACTGTGAAGTTAACAGGCGCATCATCATAAGAAGTCACAGGAAGTCACTGTGACCTCGCATAATTCCACTAGGCAACTTGTATTGGTTTGTAGAAAAACTTGGGAGCAACATTATAAAATTTATCTTTAAAAAACACAATTGTATTTGTGTTTTGATGCGCTAGTGTATGAAATGTTTGCATACTCTTATATTTTGTCGCTCGGTGAAATTAAAATTTAATTCGGCAAATTGAGAATTCCACCCCCTTCCCAATAATATTAGTACACGGCATCCCTGAAAGCAAAACAAAAATGAAAAAGCAAACAATAAATACTTCAAGCATAAATGAAAACGCACAGAAAACTTCCAAAAACCCCTTCTAGTAGCGGCCTTGGTAGAGATCACACGTTCAGTTTCCACAAAAACCATTAGCTACCTTATTTGCCACCAGATGGCGGTATTAAACCGCAGCTGTAAAATGGGAAAGGTCAATTTTATGAATCCAAAATAAAATGTAATTAATTTAGTCGGAAAGGCAAAGAACATAAAATATTAATTGGATTATGTTCAACGTCTTTTTTCTGCATTGCATGAAAAAATAAAATGAAAGAAAATAATTGATTTAATTAAAATCATAAAAGTAGTTCAACAAAAGATGATAGGTTTGCCTCTTTGCAGCAATGGTGAACAGTAAGAATAAATTTTTCTGAAACACGTTTTTTTTCCCCTCTCTTTTGAAAATATAGTTATGAATAAAGCATTGATCGTCATATCGGCATTTTGTAAAATTTGTTAAAATTATTTATTCTTGAACATGAACACCGAGGTTTGATTTAATGGGTAAGAGAGCTTGGATTTCTACATAATCATTGATGTTTAACTTATAATTAATGGGGCAAGTAAATAAATAAATAAATAAATAAATAAATAAAACAGGCCTTGAAAAAATTACACAAAATTATCAACTGATATATTTCTTTGGTTGCAATAAAACATGAGAATGTGCCCTCTTATGCCTAAACTATTCTATACATTTACTTGAAAAGCACAATTTATGCTGTATATTTTATACCTCAATGGCTCATAGGTTAAAACAGAATTTTGCTTGAATTTTTATATCCCCTTACCCCGCGTCAAATTAAAAATCATACTATTTATGTTACAATGGAGTCCCTTCACGCAACGTCACAGGTCGCGTTAGGTCACGTGTCAACTGGGAAGCCGATGTAAGCAACGGGGATGAAGCGTTGAAAACATTACTGAAGAACCGTTCTTTTTCTTAACAAAATGTGTTGCTTGTGGACGCACTAAGGTTGCAATTGAAGTCAATTGCAAGGAGAAGTTATTTTTCATATTTCCTCATGTAAATAAAGATCATTTAAAAGTTTTGTTCATAAAAATAAAATGAGAAAACTTACGGCCAAAAAACATTGTTTTTTGCAGATGACTTCGATGAACAATGCTTTTAGTGTCAAAATTTCACCAAAAGATTACTAATAAAACAAGGCGCGATCTCTACAAAATTATTTTTTTTTGAAAGAAAAGAAAAGGAGAGCTTTAAAGTGTTTAAATGCTTCATCGAGTCAAAGTGCTGTTTTTTTTTGGAAAATTAAATTGTTTACCCAAATGTTTTCATAAATTTTACATAACATTGAAATATATGAAATCCCCAGCTAATGCAAATCAACCAACGAAGCTCTACAGATAAGTTGTAGATTCATATTTTTTTTTTTTTTTTAAATGTCGATGTCAGTTTACAAAAGTTTCTTTTCTTCTACTTGCAAAAAAAAAAAAAAAATCAATATAGCATTTCTAATTCATACAACTTTTCCTAACAGGTACATAAATATACAACTCAGAACAATAGAAGTTTTTCGAAAATAACATGAAAGAAAAAGTTCACGTAGTTTATTGTCTTTCTTTATAATTATTATTATTTGTTATTATTTTTATATTAATTTAATTCTTTTACATTTCATTAAAAAAGAGTATATTTCAACCAAATCTTCATTTTACTACTTCCTTTACTACTTAAAATTTATAGATATAAACATGTAGCATAAATGAATTTTTTAGTGTATATGAATATTTCTCTGGCCAATATTTAAAAGACCTGGGTCGAACTGTTGCTCTGCGGAGAAAATATACTTTAGTTAATATAAGTTGAAAAAAATATATAAATCTTCTGCTTCAAAGAAAACTGATTATTTCAACTGTTATTTTGAATATTAATTTTGAAGCATTCATTTTGCTACTAACCACTCTAACAAAATATTTTTTCTTGTAAAGCAATTACATGTTGAGAAACTGAAAATTTATTTAGCAATGTTTTCATCCCATTATTATGCTAACATTTTTCTCAGCAGCAACGTACATAGACTTCGGTGCGCCCCCCTCGTAAGATCTGTACATGTCCCCTCTCTCTCCCCCCTCTTTTTTTTCGATCAAAAAAAAAAAAATAAATAAAAAATCCGTGTAGTGCTATTTTTCCGTATTGCACGCCCCGAAACCATGTGTACCCCCCCCTCCCGTGCCGATGGGCGCTATGTACTCTACTGTTTCTCTGTATACATATAATAAAAAGTTTTTTAAAAGCACAAACCTGTTGTATATCGTTGGAAAAAAAAAATCTTTATCGAAGAATTCAAACAGCAAATAGCTGAAAAATATACATATATTGCTAAAACGTACAGTTGTAATTTAATCACAAATTATTGGTATTAATTAACAAAACTTTTACTGTTTTATCCAGTACTAGTTTATTACTAAGTATAAAATGCATTTGATTAAAAATTTTGGTAGCGTGAAACATCACTTAGATACCACTTAACATTTACACTATTTCATTGGATGGTACTTTTATGAATAAAATCTAAATATCCTTAGTTTCGTAATGGCAGAATTAAAATTTCTTAAAAATATATTGCATAAATATATGACTGAGTATATATTTAATGGTTCTACACTAGATAAAGAAAACAAATTATAAAGCTCATTTGATTAGTGAAAAAAAAGAAAGAAAAGAAAAGAAAGAAAGCAAAACAGAAGTTTCACATTACGTCCTATATTTTTTTTCACAAAACTATGGGTATTTTAATTGTATTTGCACAATGTATTCACATACAAAATAATGTTTATAGAAATGCATATATTTTAGAAAAAGTCAATTTCAGTTTTAGCAGAAAGTCATTTTACTATACAAGGAGAAATTTAAAATATGTATTCATTACAAAGAACATTTTTTAAAAATGAATTAAAAACAACTTTTTATGCTGTTTTAGACTCTTAACTGACACTTACAATTTTTTTTCTAAAATTACCTCTCTCATCCTAAGAAAAATTCAGAGAGAAATAAACTAACAACAAATATTACGAAGTAAAAAACATTAAAAGTCAACTCTAAATAAGAGACTAAAACTAAATCAATCTGACCTAAATCACAATTAAAAAGATTAAACTAAACGTAAGTACTATATTATTAATTACAAAAATAGCGTAAATAGCCAAAGCAAACTAATTTTGATCGGCCACCTTCAGTTAAAACTCAATACGAAAGCATGCTAACAGAGTAACAATCCTAGTCGACACGTGACATCCACTGTGCGGCCCTCTAGCGGTGAAGGGACTCCATTACTGATTTTGCAATTAAAAGCTATTGCTGCTTAATATTAATGGCTAACTGTACCGTATTTTTTGCTGTTTTGAAAGACTGTTGGAATGATGTCCTTACCTAATATTGACCTATCGTAAAATCCCAGCAGAATTAAACAGCAGATTTATTCAGCTCGCATGATTTTCGGGGATAATCGTATTTCGGTCCTAATCGTATTGAACAGCAGATTCATGTAATTCGCATGATTTTCAGGGGAGCCCATTATGACATTTTGCATTTCAAGTGATTTACCTATAACAAACACTGCAGGAATAAACTATTACTGTACACAGTAGCGAGTCCTAGACTACTGACCTAGAGTAAGCTGCGTAATAACTGATAACACTTTTGAAACATTTTTTTTGAAAGTAAGATAATATGCGATGCACCGCCAACTCGGTTATTTCCATCCATGGACTGCAGTTTCGTGCTTATTATGCACTCATCAGCATGGAATAGGAAAGTAACCGAGTTGGAGTCAAAAATCTTTTTAAAAAGCATGTTCCTGCCTTAGCCCTTGCTTAGCCCTTCGAGGCGGTTACTCACTGCTTTAAGATTACACGTTACATGACAATGATGATTGAGAGAGAGATGTTGCTTGCATCAGTTTTTACTCCAGTGTTATACAACTCAATTTGTAATAATAGGGCTGTTTAAATCAGCCGAAAATGCTACTTTTAGTCACTGAAATCTATAGAATGAGTAAAAAAAAAAGAGCCAGAAAATACTTATATTTTTCAATTTTGTTTTCATTATTTTAAATATCCAGTTTTAAAAAACAGGCGTGGTCTCCTATGACGTCACAAGTGAAGTACTTTAGCGAGCTGAATGTATAACCGATGTGCTTGACGCAAACCGTTAACCTAACAGTTAAACAAAAACAACTGAAATAAATCAGTTTGTTGGAGCTTCTAGGGGGAATCTACCGAAGATTAGTGTGGAAATGATCTGCTACTTTTTTGAGCAAGATCAACGCTCTAACGCTCCAAAAATTAGTGAAACAAAGCAAAGAAGGTAAGCCTATCAAAGCTATTTATCTGACCGAATTTTCGTATTGGTGTGTCTCATTGTTTTGCTTTTTAAAGAGGTGTCCAGTTCTCAAAACCTTAACAAATAGGGGAAAAAATGCTTTCCTTCCCTGCATTTTTTTTTTCTTAAGGATTTTTTTTTTTCAAGTAGCACTTTTTGCGTCGTTTACATTGAAACTGAAAAAAGACTTAGTGCCCGAAATTATTTTAAGAGTTGCCAAGGTGCTTTAGTTGTAACGTAATGCGTTGAAGCGTAAAAAATGAAACTGAATCTGCACACCAATTAAAATAATTTCTAAAAAATATATTACTTCGTAAAATTATTTTTTAAAAATGTTAAATCCTATGTTTTGAAACATGCTCTTTTCGAAAAAAAAGTTCAAAATTTAGAAAATACCCCCATAGTTGAATTATGAAGATTTCTAAACGGCAAATGACTTTTTAGCTAAAAGTATCCGTTTCAACAAAACAAATGCATTTATAAAGTAACAACCGTTCTAACTATGTCACCATTACTGAGAAAGAACTTATCGATTAAAAGTTATTGCCACTTAATAACCACTGGCAACAGTGGTCCAATGTTTGCTGTTTTGAAAGACCGCTGGAACGCCTTCGTTACATTCACCCATCGTAAAATCCCAACCGTATTAAACCGCAGATTTATATAACGCGCATCATTTTCAGGGCATCCCATTCTGACATTTTATATTTTAGGTGATTTTACTAGCACAGACACAGCAGGCATAAAATCTGGCTGACTACGGAAACGAGTCCTAGAATACTGGTTTAGATTAAGCTGCTTAATAACTGGTAATATTTTTGATACATTATTATGCAAGTACAAGTGTATGATGATGTAAGTACGAGTGTATGATGGAAATGTTACTTGTAGCAAGACAATATCAGTTTTTATTCCAATCGATACAACTCGATTTGTAATTTTTTACTTCTAACGATTTCTAAGGGATAAAAGGCTTTTTAACAAAAATAATCCGCGTCCACCAGCATTGATAAAGTAACAACATTTCTAATTATGTCCTCATTGTTGAGAAAGAACTTTTTGATTAAAAGTTATTGCCACTTAATAACCAGTATAACAGTAGTCCAATGTTAGCTGCTTTGAAAGACCCATCGTAAACCCAAACATCGTTACCCATCGTAAAATCCCAACCGTATTAAATAGCAGATTTATATAACTCGCATCATTTTCAGGGAAGTCCATTTTGACTTTTTATATCTCAGGTGATTTACCTAGAACACAGACATAGCAGGATTAAAATATCGCTGTCTACAAAAACCAAGTCCTAGAATACTGGTCTAGGGTAAGCTGCGTAATAGCTGGTAATAATTTTGAAACGTATTATTATGCAAGTACGAGTGTATGATAATTATGATTGAAAGATTCATTGCAGCATGCCTGCCTGCATCAGATTTATTCCAATGTTCTACAATATTTGCAATAATAGCTGCATTCCATCAATTTCAAAGCGACAAATGACTTTTTAGCAGAAAGACCCCACTTCAACCAACATTGATTAAGTAACAGCCGTTCTATTTATGTCCTCATTATTGGGAAAGAACTTTTCGATTAAAAGTTATTGCCACTTAATAACCACTGGCAACAGTAGTCCAATGTTTGCTGTTTTGAAAGGCCGCTGGAATGCTTTCTTTACATTCACCCATCGTAAAATCCCAACCGTATTAAACAGCAGATTTATATAACTCGCATCATTTTCAGGGAAGCCCATTCTGACATTTTATATCTCAGGTGATTTACCTAGAACAAACACAGCAGGAATAAACTCTCGTTGTCTCTAACTAGCAATGCTCGGGAAAAGATTTATAATAGTTTCTTGTACCTCTTCCCCAATTGCGCCCGAAAACGAAGCGGTGATTTACAGCATATTGCAAGCTGTAAATTTCCCAAAGAAAACCAAGATCCGTGGAGGGGGAAGCACAGAGATCTTTAAAGAACATAGTTTTGTTGTACGCAAACAAAGCAGTAGCTCAACTGAGTCTAACAAGAATAAATTTCGGATTCCCTTCTTAAAGACACTATTTGTTTTACTCCTTTTTTTTCCTCCGAGGTTCATTTCTCTTACTTTCCTTGCCTGCTCATGGAAATGACTCCAGCAAATCTTTAGTGATCGAAGTGAGCCTACAAATTAACTTCTTTATCTGTCCTCCAATTATGCGTCGGAATTAGTTGCGAACATTAAATAACATGTTGTTACGGTACAAGTAGATATTGTTTTTAAAATTTTATTTTATTTACTTTTTTTTACATTTTTATTTTAGATAATTTTTTTTAGAAAAAAAAAAGAATCATTAAATCGTATATCATTTTACTCGAATACTAGGGTGAGGAATAGCTCTGCAATAAATTACTTCCTACCGCATTTCGGTAAAGGGTCAGAATCATTTCTCCAAACTTATAGATTTTTTTTAAATTGCATTATTTTTTATTGAATCTTTCATGTAATAGTATATTAATAAATTTAAAAAACATCACTGCCTTTTATTAAATAATGAACCTTTTTTTTACATTTTTGATCAGAGCCTTACTGAAGTATTGCTGTAAATGTATTCAATTTAGCAATGACAAAAGTTTCCGTTTATAAGCATGGACAATTTCAAGCCAAATGCATAAAACCTTTCAATAAATTATCAAAAAATGTTTTATCTGGCCATTGGTCTGCGTAAAGTAAGAAAAGTTTTTTTTATTCCAGCGTAGTGCTGGGCAAATATGCGCGCAAAGTTGACCACAACAAAGTTGTTGTCAACTTTATTTGTTCAACTGAACTATCGTCTAATCGTAACACACTGTCAAAAATCAAATTGCGATGCACACACAACCAGTGATTCCATAACTTATGAAACAAAACGTTGCATATGAGCTGGTTATCTACTCTGAAAAAAAAACTTTTTTATAAAATTATGATTAACCCATTGATGCCCAGCGTCCCTTTTTAGAGACGGTCCAAAAAAAGGTTTGAATTCTCCAAAATGAACATTTCAACCAAAAATTAGTGTTCAATTAGTGCCTTGGTATTGTTTCAATTCGTTATTAACAGATTGTAGTACAAAATCATTGTGAAGTGTGTTCTGTAGCAGTTTTAATATGACCGTTATCAAAAATTACATCGTTGGCAATCTCAATAAATAAAGCTCAGTTTTCAAAGTTATTACTAGCCACCCAGTTTATGCTAATTGCCGATTTTATTTCTTCTTATAAAATGTCTTTTTAAATATTATATCGCAGGCAGAAAGACATTTTAGTAAAAAAAGCATGTACCCTCTGGGGTCTATCGTAATTTTTAAGGACTATTTTTTCTTTCCTTAATAAAAAAAATATTTTTCAGATATTATTTTATTATTTTTCATGTCCATTAAACACCGTTTGTAACCAGTATACAAAATATGTTTGGGAAAAAAATGTCAAGCATTAATGGGTTAAACTAAAAACAAACTTAATCTTTTCTAAATGTTCTCTTTTCCCAAACTTTGTCTCTGCCTTGTTTTTGTTTTTCATTTCAACTTCCTTTTAGGTTCATGCAATAAACAAACTTATAGTAAGAAGTAGATATTTTCTCGAGATTTTGAATTTTAAAGGATTAGTTAACTAAAAGCAAATACAAAAAATTTGATGGCAGAATTTGTAAAAATGTTACGTTGAATCTTTCCCTAATTCAACCAAGCTTCAATTATTACTATTTAAATACAGTTTCTTTCTTTCATTCCAATTTTAAAATTGTACCAGATGTAAAAATATGAATACAAAGAGAAAAGAAGCTGTACATAGAAAACGAAAAAAGCGAAAAGGAAATGCTTGTTTCTCTAACCAAAATGACTGCTGATTAAAATTTCAAAGTATAGTTAAGGGTAATTACTCTTTGCTTTTTTTTTCCATGAATTAAAACCTCTTTTGAGAAATGTATCTTCTTATTGTTTACTTCTTTCACAACTAAATGTGTTTTAATTGACCATACATTTTCCTAAAATTAACATTTTTTTAGAAAAATACAAATAATACGGAAGTTTAACGTTCTAACACTTTTATTTAATTTTCAGCATAAATTGAATTTAATGGATTATTAGCGTAAAAACTTATTTACCGTGTTATAAAAGAAAACGAAATTCCAAGCATACGCAAAGAGTTGTGTTTAATATCGTTCTTAAATCATAAGATGTAAATTACGTCGACATGAATTTTATACGAGTGGGTCTGAAGGAAAGTGAATCAAGTATATTTTGACTTAAACTATTTCACTTCTAAACGCTTCTTTCATAAAAGTTACATTCCGTTGACAAAATATACAACGTATGGAGCTAAAATGAATTAAGTTTAGATTTGGTTTACTTTCCGTTTTGACCACTCATATCAACACTTTAAGACTGATATTCTATTAACATTCCACAAAGTAGTTAGCGTGTTAAAAGTCAAAAAAGTGCTCTTCCAACTTTTTACCGTATAAATAGCGAAAATATTTGAAGAATTAAAGACACAATTGCAAATTTTTACTCATCTTTATGACTCACAATTTTCGAAATACAGCAACGTTAATTTCTAATCTGCTCAGCTAGTTTACCTCAAATTTAACTCTACACTTGTTTTGCTGTACATAATTTGTGACGTTAAAATATGTTTTATGACTAATTGGAATCTTTTCTACTTTAGAGAAATAGGGGGGGGGGGTATTGATATTTAAAAACTATATCCGTAAACTGCAAGCTATTAATGTTATTTAAGTTTTATGATACTCAATTCCCCAGGTAGCACAAAAAACATTTAAACGTTTTATAAACATTTTTAATCCGTTGTAACAATGTTAATAACCATTTTACAACCTTTAAAAAACGAAGTGTGCTACTTGGGTCACTATACTATTTCAATTATTGTTTGCTGCTAATATATTCATAGATTGTTTTATCATTACTGCCATAATAATTCACAGTTGTTTGACTACTAAAATATGGATATATCAGTTCAGAATGATATATATTTCGGAATATATAAACGAAAATGTAATTTATAATGAAAAAATAAATTACTTTAATTCTATTATAAATTTCATTTACTTATATATTTATTTTTTGCGCATTTTCGTTTTCTTTCTTTCTTTCTTTTTTTTTTGGTAGGGGTAAATAAGAAAACTATATTCTACACTCAGCTAAGATATCAGTTTTACAATATTATTGATATAACATAAGACAAAATCAAATAATTTTTTAAAAACTTTTAAGCTGTATATAATCCGCATCAAGTACGAGAAACGAAATTGTGATACATATTTTAAGCGATCATAAATATTTCGTTAAAGTTAAGTTTACGATCTTAGATTTGATTAGTGACACGTTAAATTTCACTGAAAAATCATTTATTTCACAATCTATTCTGGTATGAAACTGAAACGAAAACTTCTGCGATTAAAATACATTTTTCGAAACCAAGCAAAAAAAATGAAAGAAAATTATAAGAAATTTTAAACCAATATCTATCTACAAGGTTAAATGTCTGTAAACAGTAAAAATACTATTAATTCTAATAGTCTGTGAGCCGAAGGCAGAAAAGATGCTTAGAAACATGGTTTCGTTTGCCAACTTCGGGGACTACAAAATGTGATATTTTTCTGAATCCTTAGAGTCTACAGATGAAAAAAAACACAATGTTCCCGAAAAAATATTGTCTCATTAGTTTTTTACAGGTCATTAAAGATAGATGGCAAAATATGCGAAAATGGAATTCTAGGGGCGGATAATTACGTTAAATATCATATATATGTGTCTGTCTCTGCCTATATATTTATATGTACATATAGATGGATATATAGATACTGTTTGATATTCTTTTCGGCGACCTTCCTCGAATTCGCGCATGCGTCAGGTCTCAACCGATTTTATGAAACAGGGGGTGATTGTGATAAGAGAGATAAGGAATGAGAAGGGATTTTTCTTTGTTTTGTTTTTCGTTACATTCGTATATTTGAGGTGTTGATTTGTGTTGGTGTTTTTTTTTTTTTGCTCTTCCTTATCATTTCTATAAAAATAAAATAATATCGGAGTACGTGGAAATGCTGCTATCGTGCATTTTCGTAATCAAGCTGTCTCCCTTTTTAAAATAGAACCATTCAACGTTGCTTGACAAAAATAGAGAGTTTTTCCGAAATTTCTCGTTTTTTCACAATATACACCTGGAAAATTATTGAAAATTCGACAAATATGTGTAGAAACACTGTTATACGAAGTTTGTTTAGCTTGAATTTTTATTTTAAACCAATTTTTCCCACCATTTCCGCGATTTTTCGAGAAACCCAAAATTTGCTTCCCCCCCCCCCACCTTTAACTCACCCCCCAGGGTCGGGGACTTTCAGTATATTAACTTACTAACTACCCCTAACAATATTCTGTAGTCAAATACTCTCGCATATTCCATGCATTCTATAATGTATTCATTGACTGGATTATATAGTGCCATTAACGAAACAACGAGATTAAGAACAAGCGGAAATGTGGATTGATACATTTTTGTGATTTTCTTAGTAACTGAATCACAAAAGACGTGAAGTAAGTATATTATGACTTATTAATATATTTTGCAACATAAAATCGTATGAAAAAGAAAAACTAGGGTAGAGAACCTGTTTATTGAAATTTTAAATTGCAAATATTTTGTGCAACAGCGCCACCTAGAGACAATTTTTGTTGTGAATGAGCCAACAGGCTAAGGAATATAGTCCCTATTTCAGTTACTAATTAAAACTTAATGAGACAAGGTCTGCTTGGGAACATTGGATTTTTCGATTGAGTACATCACTATTAGTTGATTTCAAGCAAGTTCCCGTAGTCCCTAAAATTGGTAAACGAACTTGAACGATATCGGTGCTTGGCCCACAGACTATAGGTCCTGTCATGATCTTAATGGTTTCATTTAAAATTTTAAATTACAT
This sequence comes from Uloborus plumipes, assembly GCA_038373865.1. Taxonomy (NCBI): domain Eukaryota; kingdom Metazoa; phylum Arthropoda; class Arachnida; order Araneae; family Uloboridae; genus Uloborus; species Uloborus plumipes. The sequence continues at coordinate 67,596 of JAXGGA010002544.1, forward strand.
TTATTAAAGCACATCATACAATATGCATTACTTTTAAAAGCTCAAAATTGACGGAAAAAGTCACGAATCATATTTGGCGACGATTGACGTCGTTCAAAACTTACTTATTCGTGGTAACAAATCAGTCCCTTATATACAAGGGCGGATCCAGAAATGTTCCAAGGGAGGGGCGATTGAGTTTTTTTTTCTTACTTGCCCATTTTTTTCTCCATGCACCCTTGTTAACACATGTTGGTTACAAATGTTTTGGTCTTCCATTTCGAAAAATTTCCAGATCAGAGCTCCGAATAATCACCCTTTCTCTTAATATCATCAAAAATCAACTAAAACTGCCTTTTTTGAACTTCAAAATCTAAGAACCGCTGTGGAAGAGTCCCTCAAGGGAGGGGCGATCGCCCCCATCGCCCCTCCCTTGTTTATGTATCCTATATGTATTTACACAAGCTATTTCAAATTTTTCCAGGGGAGCGGGGGCAAACACTGCATACACAATGTAAATTGCACCAAAAATGACAAAAACCACGCCCGCTTACATGTAAATTGATTTTTCAAAGCCGGGAAGGAGAGGAATTGACTCCCCCCCTCCCCCAAATGACGGGCCTGTGACTTTATAAGTATTGGTTTTCTGAAAAACAGTAATAGTTAATTCATGTTCTAGAAATAAAGCAGCAACAAAAAATGTCTAAACTGTTTCTTATTTAATCTCTATATCTCCTACACTAACTCCTTTCACGACTGCAAGTTATGTAGCAAAAACAATAAACACTCAATTTTATAAGATTTAATTAAAATTTTGAAAAATCAAACGTTATTCAAAATAGCAGCGTAAAAAACGCAATATTACCGTATTTTTCGCCGTGTAAGACACACCCAATTTTAAATTAAATCCCCCAATTTTAATTAATCTTAAATTTATGCCGTATAAAACGGTGCGTCTTATACGGCAAAAAATACGGTATACAACAATGTCGTTCCACTAAAAGTTGCTCTTTGTGAAACATCGCCAAAAGGGGATATCAAGCCATAAAAGACAGCGACGCGAAACGAAACCGCGCGAACTGGCGCTCTTTGATCAAAAATAAAGAATGAGAATATCTGAAACGCCTGGCGGATTGATACAATGTTCGATTTTGATTTTATATTAAGTCACACAGCGAAAAAAGTGAGTGATTCAAAACGTATTAATATATTTTGAAATGTAAAATCGAGTAAAAAAGTAAAATTATGGTTGAAAAACTGTTTATTAAAATTTTAGATTTCAAATATTTTGTGCAATAGCGCCACCTAGGGACAACGTCTCTAATGAAAGAGTGACCAGGCCAAGGAAAAGAGTTCGTGTTTCAATTACTAATTAAAACTTAATGAGACAAGTTCCGCTTGGGAACATTGGATTTTTCGATTGAGTACATCAATATTAATAGATTTCAAGCAAGTTCTTGTAGTCCCTAAGATTGGTAAACGAACCTGAACGATATTTGCACTTGGCCCACAGACTATAAGCTGTAAATATTTATTTGGAAATTAACTTCTGTTTTTTTACCCATCTTTCTTCATTGAGTGGACATCCTCTGTCTTAGAACTATTGGAGCAATTAATTGCAAACCACCTGTTTTTTTCCTAATAGAAAGCTTGCGAACTGTGTCTACCACATTGTCAATACGACCAAGCGGACAAGATAACATAAAAACGGCAGACAAAGTCAGTTTGAGCTAATAAGAGGCTTAGTCATAGGACATTTCTTGTCTTTTGTTTATTATTGCATTTAATCCATTGCAATAGATGCACCGCAAATTCTATACTACAGAAAATAATTGATATTTAGTCATGAATGTTCGTTTCACGTCATAACTTAATAGTAAATTATCAGTTTTTCTTTTTTCTTCACACTAAAATATAATTCTGGGGATTAGTGGTTTTTTATTTTAATTATTACATTTTTTGACGATTATTTAAATTTGAAGTATTATTCTTTATTCATTTTTAGAACTAAATTTCTGGTTATAAAAGCCAAGTTAAAATTTCATTTTGGAAGATTCAATTTAGTTTACATGTGTGAACTTAATTATCATTATATTTCAATTATGTATATAATATATGGCCCAAGCAGTTATTTTAACAGATTTTTTATTTCAATTCGAAAAACAACTATGTATATACAGTGACACAATTTCTTAGAATGTTTTGACTTTACACAACCAAATGCATGAATACATTCATGTTTAATTGGAGTAATCTTCCCCCTTCCTCTTTCATTTCTGATTTAAATATGTGCTACACCAATACCGACCAATCAGTCAAAATGATTGTTTGCACAATCTATTGTCAAGCATAGCAACAAGTCGCTCTTTATTTTTTAATATAAATATGCAATTTTAAAACAAAATATTTTCTTTGGGACGTTTTGTGTTACTTGAGCTTAAATGTATGATGCATGAAATGTATTGTATTAGACATACCAGAAATACTATACTAGAGAAAATAATTGGGATTGTTAGTTGTTAATGTTCGTTTTACGTCCTAAATCAACAGTAAAACCGAGATTTTTCTTTTTTTTAACACTAAAAAACATTTTTGGGATAAGTGTAAATTTTTTCAGAGGACTTATTCTTTTATTTAAAGTATTTTTTGTTCGCAAGGATAAAATTTTCATAGTATTTTTTTTTTTTTTTTAAAAGACCAAATGCAGTTTGGAAGATTCAATTTAGTTCACATACATCGGCCGAGCCCGCTTAGTAGAATAGCTAGTTTTTTACGAAAAAACTATCGAAATTAGCTGGATACTCCGGTATCGGGGATCAAAGTAGTGCATTACAGCTGTTTGGTGCATTGAACATGTTTTTTTTAGTGGGGCATTCTTTAAACCGATATTCTAATGAGTGGGCTTGACTGTAGTTTCAATTGCTTATATTAATTTTAAGTATACTGCGATGCTAAGTGCAAAAGTGGTATCTGAAGTCAAGCTCAAACTGAGATATTACGTTTTAAAGTTTTGCGCCACCCTGTATTTGATTCAGATGAAATTTTTTTAGAATTTTTTTAAAAAATATTTCCCGTTCTCAAATGACCATATAATTTTATATTTGGGTAAAATCAACGCCTCCTAAATACTAAATGCCTAGAACATTTGCTTCGCTACCGTAGAGATGGGTTCAACATTAAACGCCACCTTGCGGCAATCCGATGACGTCGTTGTTATTTTTCAATTGGTTAATTTTTAAATTTAAATTCAGAAATGAACCAATTGTTAATTTTTGGAAAAACTCCGGTAGATGGCAGTGTATCGTGAACCAAGGGAACTTTTCAGCTATTGGCGATGGATCCAAACAATATTCGAGTTAAATTTTTTGATTGGTTGATTTTTAAATTTAAATTTAGAAATGAACCAATCGTTAATTTCTCTTTCTCGAAGAACTCTAGTAGATGGCAGTGTATCGTGAACCTAGAATGAAATCTTGCTCTGTGCTAAAAACCGGGAAGTTTCAGGCATTTAGTATTTAGGAGGCGTTGGTAAAATACGTCAAAAAGAGCCACCTGGTGGCGATAACTCAATTTTATTAAATAGTGCAGATACGACTTTTGTGCTTAGCAAGGCAGTATATCAGCAAACCTCTTGTTATTTTTAAATATAAGTATGTAATACTTAAGTTAAATATTTTGGCTGCGGTTTATGTAACCGATCTGAAATGTAAAACTACTAGTAAAGAATACGAGAGTTTATTTCGAGTATCCACCACCATTAGCACCAATCGTTTCAGTGGGTCTCACGTGCTGCCTATTGCGGTGGAAAACGCCACATTAAATCAAAACGAGGGTCCTTCTGACAGACGAGTGCTGGGAAGATAAATATCCTCGACGCACTAAATGGCAAAGTAAAAAGTCCGGAATTCCGAAAAGAAGAGGCTCCAAAATGCGGGTTGACTCCGGAATCATTAGAATTTTATCTCTGTCCTCCACTAGATGTCATTTTAATGCCGTTCCCTTTAAAGCTACCATGACGAATAAAATGAAATGAGCTCAGATGCCTTGCATGCATAGCAATTGTAAACAATAAATATGATGTATTTGTAATCTATACTGTAAAAATGAATGCTGTTTTTACATTATAATACAGCTAATTTAATAGTAATAAACTTTAAAAACTGCTAATTTTTCAGTGATAAACTGTAAAATTGCTAATTTTATAGTGATAAACTGTAAAATTGCTAATTTTGCAGTACTAAACTGTAAAATTGCTAATTTTACAGTAATAAACTGTAAAATTGCTAATTTAACAGTTTATTACTGTGCATTTTACAGTTTTAAACTGGAACCTCTGCTGCCAGTATTATACTGTTGTTTTTACAGTATAATACAGCTAAATTTTACGGCAATAAACTGTAAAATTGCATCTTTACGGTAAGAAACTGTAAAATTGCTAGTTTTACAGTTTATTGTGCATTTTACAGTTTTAAATTGGAAACTCGTCTGCCAGTAATATACTGTAAAAACATCAGTTCATTTTTTACAGTGTGTGAGTAGAGAACTCGAGAGTTTATTTTGAGTATCTACCACCATTAGCACTTATCGTTTCAGTGGGTCTTACGTGCTGCCAATTGCGGTACAAAATGCCACCAGAATCGCTCACATTAAATCAAAACGTCCTGACAGACGAGTGCTGGGAAGATAAATGTCCTCGATGCACTAAATGGCAAAGTAAAAAGTCCGGAATTCTGAAAAGAAGAGGCTCCAAAATGCGGGTTGATTCCGAAATCATTAGAATTTTATCTCTGTCCTCCACTAGATGTCATTTTAATGCCGTTCCCTTTAAAGCTACCGTGACGAATAAAATGAAATGCGCTCGGATGCCTTATTTGCATAGCAATGGTAAACAATAAATATGAAACTTCGAAGGCAATGGCAGAAAAGACTGGAAGTAGGCTGTGAGCAAAGAGAAAAAAATTACGTTGACGTTTTCTTCCGAGGCTTCTATACCATTCCTAAGCGGAAGAAAAATGAACGTTGCAAGTCTAATAACAGCACAAAGAGAAAGAAACGGAACTTCTCCAAAATATTTTTCCACGTTTATACAAACGAAAAAATATATAACCAGAAAAGAAAAGTTCCGTTCAAAAATGCATTTTAACGCAAGAGCCTGGCGTTCTATTTACCGATCAAATCTCTATTTCCATAGGATGCTCTAAGTATACAGCGATACATAATACATCAGAGTAATATAGAAGATACGATTCTGATAGAGAATATTTTTCCACGCTTTTTCGTTTTCTCGGATTTTACGCGCTAACGGTTTTTTTCCCTGAAATGTTTGCTTTTCTATTTTATATTCTCTTTCTAAAACTTTTAGAATTTTTTAAAGATAGGTAAAAGTTGACCATTGATTTCACAATAAGAAACAAATCGTTCTAAGAATAATTTGTGAGTTAACTTATACTTTGAAAGAACATAATTAGACATAGTACAGGATTCTGTACAGGATTCTTCTTCAGTTCTACATCTGAATGAGCACTTTTAATTGACACATAAAACTATAGTTTATACTTAATAAATTGCAGCACCCAGCGATGTAAGCACAGAACTGTTTTACTTCATACATTCATACTAACTTACACGCTAGAATTCTAAAAACTGGCGGAATTCATAAAGAAATTAAAAAGAATTCCTTCGTCACTGAAACAACGATAGACGCTCGCTCATTGTAGACAGTAGATTAAAAAGTAGTGCAGATGATACTAAATTAATTTCAAAAGCTAAACTCGTGGACATTAAAAAAAAAAAAAAATCTTTCAAGTATTTGGGACTGAACAGTTCTGTGATTTATAATGCAATAATAACTCAAACTGATAAACCTATTTAAGTAATATCTCTGTGAAATGCGTGCTTTTCCACGTTTGATTTCTTAATAGTGTCTTCAATCAGGCAATCACAAAAATCGATTCTGAAATAATGAATCTAGGTGAAGAAAAAAGGATTCAAATATAGTTTGCACTAAATGCAGGTAATTAACATCTTTTGATCATATTTTGGGTTTACTGAAGCATCTTCAAAGTACAATGTATGGTATATTTAATATTATATTGGTCTAAAACTGACAAGATTTTGTTGAAGAAATTTCTGCTTACCTCTGATTTTCCTTTCAGTCTGCACATGCTTATATCATCATTCGTTGAGTACCATTCCAATCTCTAAAACAAGAAAAATGACAAAGTTAGAAGGCATTAATTTAACTTTTGTGCAACAAAACACTGATTATTTCAAGGCATACTATATTTATTGTTCTCATTAAACTTCATTTGTACTGCTTTTATTCATCAATTCTGATGGATATAAAGTTATCCCAAAATCAATCTTAAATTTGGTGTTGAGACAATAGTTTAGATTTTAGAAATTTTGAGTTAAAAAATAGATTAAGTCAACTAGGACGTACAATATTTTTTTTAAAAAAAAGGAGATATATTCCAAAAATATTTTAACGCTATTTATCAATTAACAATTTTTTGATATTATTAATTCAATCAAATTTTAGATTAATCGTAAGTCTTGTCGAGCAAAGAGAGATATAATTTTGGGAAAAGAACAAATTTATAAGTGCTACAAAAAGGTAAGTTATTTAACGCAAAAAGTTATATTTCAGACGACATTTTACTTCGAACATCATTTATGGTAAACAGTTGGATGGAATACAGGATTTTAATTAAAAATTTCGAGAAAAATACTTTACAAAAATCATATGAAAAAAAATCAACATTGAAAATAATTTTGTAGTAAAATATCGATTCAAGAAGTACTAAAAAGGATGTTTCAAGCAAAAATTGCAGCTAATACATCTAAACTAAAATATTACTCTATATTTTGTCTTTTTCTAAGAAAGCGGCAGGCAGTATCCCATTTATTTTACTACCGAAAATTCTTCGTAGAAAATGAAAGAAAACGAAGTTCGGAGAACAATTATGAAACCAAAACCATTGTAAGAAAACAAACCGTTAAGAATAGAAATTTAGATTTTAGACGCACCTGGAAACATTTTTATGAACAATAAAACTGTTGCAAAAAAAAAAAAAAAAACATTCGCATTTCATCTTTTGCTCCGACAGCTGAACGTATTTTTTATTTTTAACTTTGTGACGCCTGCAAATTCTAGCCAAGCAAAGAATGACATGTAACTGAGTATTGCTTTTAAATTTCATTTAAAAAATACTTTACAAAGATTATATGAAAATAATCAATGATGAAAATAGTTTTGTAGTAAATTATCGATTTAAGAAGTACTAAAAAACATGTTTTAAATAAAAATTGCAGCTAATACATCTGAACTAAAATATTATTCTACATTTTGTCTTTTTCCAAGGCAGTGTCCCATTTATTTTACTATCAAAAACTCCTAGCAGAAAATGAAAGAAAACAAAGTTCGGAGAACAATTATGAAACCAAAACCATTGTAAGAAAACAAACCGTTAAGAATAGAAATTTAGATTTTAGACGCACCTGGAAACATTTTTACGAAAACTAAAACTGTTGCAAAAATAAAAGAATAAAAAATTCTCATTTTATCTTTTGCTCCGACAGCAGAACGGATTTTTTATTTTCAACTTTGTGATGCTTGCAAATTCTAGTCAAGCAAAGAATGACATGTATCTGAGTATTGCTTTTAAATTAAATAAAAAAAAATACTTTGCAAAAATTATATGAAAATAATCAACATTGAAAATAATTTTGTAGTAACTTATCGATTCTAGAAGTACAAAAAAACATGTTTTAACTGAACACTGTAGCTAATACATCCAAACTAAAATATTATTCTATATTTTGTCTTTTTCCAAGGCAGTGTCCCATTTATTTTACTACCAAAAACTCCTAGCAGAAAATGAAAGAAAACAAAGTTCGGAGAACAATTATGAAACCAAACCCATTGCAAGAAAACAAACCGTTAAGAATAGAAATTTAGATTTTAGACGCACCTGGAAACATTTTTACGAAAACTAAAACTGTTGCAAAAATAAAAGAAAAAAAAAAAAAACAAAAAACAAAAACCATTCGCATTTCATCTTTTGCTCCGACAGCTGAACGGATTTTTTATTTTCAACTTTGTGACGCCTGCAAATTCTAGCCAAGCAAAGAATGACATGTAACTGAGTATTGCTTTTAAAACTTTTCCAGAGTTTCTAGAAAGCATAGGAGAAAGAGAACGAGAAAGGAAATACATCAGTACTCAAAATGAAGGGCTTTAAAATAAAGAAAGAAAAATAGTATAGGAAGGTTCAACACAAAAAGTGAATTACAATTTATGGTTTCATGTGTGGTTTTTTTATGAAAGAAAATTCGAACTTTTTCTCTTAAAAAAGGTTCAGACTTTATGAAGATTTTTTTTTAGAAATAAATACTTTTTCGAACTATGTAACCTATTTAAAATTTCTGTTTGTTATAACATTTAATCATCATGCGCTAATCTTCGAGTAATTATTTCCAGTTGTATTTTTATAAAGACATTTTAATGAACGAAATCAATTTAACAGTAAATTAATATTGATATTAACTTGAACTGGGGAGAATTTTATCGCTCAGATATCAATTCAAACATTTTATTAACAATAACTTAATTAGTGTTTGGTGCATTTTCATATATGCGTTAGCACTAGGACCGGTTAATGGGTGGACTAAAAGATTTAAAAACAAAACTTACTTAAGAAAAAAATATACATGCTTTTCAAATAAAATATACATTGCATAAAAAATATACATTGCATACAAAGTTTTGCAATGAATATCCATCGGTAGTTTTGGTTCAAAATTTTGGAAGATATTTCAATATATGCAAAAACGACGCGACCATGCAGTATGTTTTTAATTTTTAAAAGCAAATCAATCTTTAAAAGTTAGGTATAACATTTCGTGGTTTAAACTATTTTTATTTATTAATTTTGATACTTTCAAAACTCTTTTTTTGAAGTATTACCATAATATTAAAATTTAAAGCTATGACATTAATGACACTGGTATCAATTTAAATCACTTAAAAAAAAACGTAACAGCTGTGCTAATTTCAAAACCACCTCTTCATATATTTGAAACTACCATTTTCAATCAAAAGATACATTAAAAACTGAATCTTGTAAATATGTCCGTAAATTACATTTCAGTAATCAGTATATTTAGAAGACATCATTTCTTGTTAATAGGTTATCATATTTTGCTGTTTTTAAATCCATGTAAGGAAAACATATTAAAAAATCGAAAAAAAAAATTAAAAAAAAGTATATTTTCTAATTTAGTTCGTTTTTGTATGTTCAAAATATGAAAAGTTCAATGTGCTTTAATTCGGTTTACTAAACGAAATTTTAAAATCCTCATTTCGTATTTCGCGAAAAAACGAACAAATGCTGTTTTTTATCCCCAGGCATTCAATTTTTTAATAAACCATCATTTTAATTTTTGTTTCCTTCACAAACAACGTGATAAAACTTCAAATTTCATGCCTACATAATTTTTTTAAACAATATTTTCACATCCGAGTAATAAGAGACGAATTAGCATTCAACAATTGTACCTCGCCTAAGCAGACAGCAGGGTGCCAAGACTGGCTCTGAGGCATTTAAGATGCAGAGCGTGTATCAACCGGTTTCATCAAGCTTCTAATCTCACTCAGTAAAAAACCTAATGCCTCGAATACTTGATACTATACTTCAGGATATTTAATGTTTCCGGTCTTTAGATTAAGAACAAGCCCTTAGTTTAAAAAATGAAGGTTGTAGAATGAATATTTAAACGACATTTTAATGCATGGCGTTCATGGCAAATAAACATTTGTATTCATCCGTTTTGAGTAAGAAAACATTTTAAATTCTTACTTAAAATTTTATTACATTTATTTGTTTTTTTTATTTTGGGTATAACTATCAGTAATAATAGTTTTGGTATCTTTACTCTTTAGAGTTAATTAGCACTGAAAAGGTGAGGCATTACATTCCAGAAGAATTGTAACGGTTTTTTAAAATGTTTTTTAATAATAATATATGTATCTTTTTACAAACGTTGTACATACGTTTTTGTACTAACATTTTTTTCCCAGTCAGAGAGGAATGTTTATACTGTTTCAACAACAATTCGCTCTTTGTTACATTACATTTTGTACGGGGGAAGGAGCAGGATTTTCGTTTTGCTCTAATCATAACGACGAGTATTTTGCTCCAATTTTTACTCGAATTTATCATTACTCAAAATCAAAATCTTAGGAGAGTTGCATATTGACAATACATTGTACTCAAAGTAAGGTTTTTAGGTGCAAAGAAAAAAAAATAAGTATTTTACAATATTTATTAATTTTTAACGAAAATAGCAAATTGAATAATAACTTCTACTTCACGTTTGAAAATAACATTCAATACTAAATTAAGAAAACATGTAATCGTCTGCGGAAGAAAATGACAAAATTTCTCAACTCAGCAATTCGATGCAAATATATTTTAGTAATCCTTAAACGGGACATGATATAAATAAAACAAACTTTAAGTAAAGTTACATATTGGAAAAAAAAGAGAAAAACCACTGCCAAGAGAAAGTATCTAGGAAAACATTTTTCCCCAATTCCAACTTCATTTCAGTATTTCTGTTTGACAAATAACATCGTTTAAAATAAATCGAAATTTTAAAATATCAGTTTTTGCCTCTGGTATTTTCTGTTCCAAATTCCCATTTCCCCGAATGTTACCTGCGCGTAAATGCAGCGTTCTAAAATCGAACTTGACGCAGCAGTCTGTCGTAGAATACGTTTTAATAAGCGAGAAAAACGAAGTATTCTAATTTCCACAAATGACCCGAATAAAAAACACATTTCGAACGCATATCCAGCGATTACGGGGCAAGACAGATATAAGCTTCTTTTTATGAGAAAATCAAAGAAGCAAAATGGTGCAATGCAATAAAAAACGGAATTTCCAAGGTAAATTTCGCTTTCAAAAGCTCCATGTTCCTAATTATGCCATTCGTTTCAATTTCCGCTGGAGTGCAAGATTTAAGTGCTAATGCCAGTCATTTGTTTAGGTGGCGCACTTAAAAACCTTTGCGACGCCGTAAATACACTTTTGTAATGGCCGGACTGGTGATTGCCAATTTCTCGTCCCGGATAATGCAAGCGCCGTTACCCGGAGGTGTAGGGTAGCTCTTAATCTTCTAAGTCCGGCTAGTTTGTCGTTTACAATATGGCACTGAATTACTCGGTTAATTTAACGTCAGTTTTTTTGTTTCTTCTGAACTCTTCTTTGTACTAGAGACGTTTTTGTGTGTACCAGTAGTTTTAACTGATGAATCACAACATAATAAAGAAGTTAATAAGTAAAAGTGTTGCTTTGATAATAAATTTAAATAATTGGAATAAGAAACTACATAAAATACTGTAAAGCAAACTATAACAATAGTAATTTTTGAGTAATTTTCGATACATTTTTTTTCTTAACTTCTCTTCTTTAGTTGAAATTGACTGCATGTGTTGCATAGATAGGTAAGATTTCTTTTACAGATCTAGATTTAAGTGCTAATGCCAGTCATTTGTTTAGGTGGTGCACTTAAAAAACTTTGCGACGCCGTAAATACACTTTTCTAATGGCCGGACTGGTGATTGCCAATTTCTCGTCCCGAATAATGCAAACGCCGTTACCCGGAGGTGTAGGGTAGCTCTTAATCTTCTACGTCCGGCTAGTTTGTCGTTTACAATATGGCACTGAATTACTCGGTTAATTTAACGTCAGTTTTTTGTTTCTCCGGAAATGTTCTTTGTACCAAAGAAGTTTTTTATTTCTTGTCTGCGCTAGTATTTTTAAGTGATGCATAACAACATGATAAAGAAGTTAATAGGTAAAACTGCTACTTTTCTAGTAAATTTAAATAATTTGAGTAATAAAATATATGAAATACTGTAAAACAAACTATAGGAATAGTGATTTTTGAGTGAGTTTCGATATATTTTTTAATTATTTTATTTTTTTTAATTTAGTTGAAATTCTGCATGTGTTTCACAGATAAGTAATATTTCTTTCATAGAGCTAGATTTAAGTGCTTTAAGAATTATTCTTTGTAGTAGAGAAGTTTCTTACTTCTTGTTTGTACAAGTATTTTTAACTGATGATTCACAATATAATAAATAAGTTATTATGTAAAGGTGGTGCTGGGTTTGTAAATAAGTTCAAATAAGTTGAATTAGAAAAAAAATATGAACTATGTACTTTAAAGCATACTAAAGCAATTGGGAGTTTTAAATGGGTTTTGAGTGATTTTTAAATGTTTTTTTTTTTTTTTTTTTGTCTTTTTTTCTTAACTTAGTTGATAGAGTATATAGTAAACCTTTGCAACGCCGTAAATGCTCTTTTATAACGGTCGGACTGGTGATTGACTAACTATTACGATTAGTCATACCACAGATAATTTCCGCCAGCATATATTTAAACACTTTGCAAGAGCTAATACAAATAATCTATTCAAAAAAAAATTCATATCCATAAAATTGCTAAAATTCACTGTAGAAACTCTTGGAGAAAACTGCTTAAATTACGGAAACGAAAGCCAAACATTGAGTTAGCATGTAATAGTTAATGTTTCTGTACTAATTTTTGGATAATGTTCAGTTTTCGGTTTCAGTAGTTGATTAATGTTGAAAATATCGCTTTTAAATGTATTTTCTTAACTTATCCGCATTTTTTTTACCAATACTACAGGTTATTTCATTAAATAATTACATACCATTATCATTGTGTACTCATAAGTGGAGTTCTTTTTTTTTTTTTTTTTTTTTTTTTACTTTTTAAGATTAAAAACGGAGTTGCGTGTAACTACTAAACTAATCTATGTATTTTAAAAGTAACTTTATGTTTTAGAATGATAACTGTTTGCAAACGCAAAAAAAAGGCAGTTCGTTTTCGAATCCCTTACCGCTCTACATTAAATATTAAACGCGTTGGTTGTTACGTTTTAGTTAAGCATGACTCTTTATATTTAATTACTTCTATCAAATATATTATATCTATTACATTCGAATACCATCAACCTATTATCATCATCATCGAATAGATCATTACGTGAACTAAGAAAAACAAACCAATGCTTTTATAACATTTCCTCAACAACAAATTTTACCAATCATTAGCAACCAACAATGGAATAGAAAACTAATTTCCATCTATCATTGTGAAAACAGATTTTGAGCCAAAAACCAGGGATTAAACGATCAAAAAGTATCCCGGTCCTGTTTTCACTTTTTTCTCTCAAACGTTTCGAAAGGGCAGCACGAGGACAGGCGCACCCTCGGGCTTTCTAATCATCAACACATAATCCTGCTGGCTGGGGATCCTTACAGATCTACATAGTATTTTTATTCTAAATCATTAAGCACTTTTAATGCTTAGATTGAAGTTAAGCATGATTGTTTTTTCCCTAGTATATATTTATCTTCCTCAAACAGGTTAGCTCTATTACATTCGAATACCATCAACATCTTATCATCATCCTCAAACAGTTCGTTACTTGTACCAGGAAAATAACCTACGCATTTACAACAATTTTTCAGCAGCACATTTGTATCACTCATCAGCAACCAACAATAGAGTAGAAAACTAATTTCCATCTTTCATTGTGAAAACAGATTTCGAGCCAAAAGCCAGGGATCAAACAATCAAAAAGTATCCTGTCTTTTTTTCACTGTTTTTCCTCTCAAACGTTTCAAAAGGACAGCACGAGGACAGGTGCACCCTTGGGCTTTCTAATCATCAACACATAATCCTGCTGGCTGGGGATCCTTACAGATCTACATAGTATTTTTATTCTAAATCATTAAGCACTTTTAATGCTTAGATTGAAGTTAAGCATGATTGTTATTTCCCTAGTATATATTTATCTTCCTCAAACAGGTTAGCTCTATTACATTCGAATACTATCAACATCTTATCATCATCCTCAAACAGTTCGTTACTTGTACCAGGAAAATAACCTACGCATTTACAACAATTTTTCAGCAGCACATTTGTATCACTCATCAGCAACCAACAATAGAGTAGAAAACTAATTTCCATCTTTCATTGTGAAAACAGATTTCGAGCCAAAAACCAGGGATCAAACAATCAAAAAGTATCCTGTCTTTTTTTCACTGTTTTTCCTCTCAAACGTTTCAAAAGGACAGCACGAGGACAGGTGCACCCTCGGGCTTTCTAATCATCAACACATAATCCTGCTGGCTGGGGATCCTTACAGATCTACATAGTATTTTTATTCTAAATCATTAAGCACTTTTAATGCTTAGATTGAAGTTAAGCATGATTGTTATTTCCCTAGTATATATTTATCTTCCTTAAACAGGTTAGCTCTATTACATTCGAATACTATCAACATCTTATCATCATCCTCAAACAGTTCGTTACTTGTACCAGGAAAATAACCTACGCATTCACAACAATTTTTCAGCAGCACAATTGTATCCCTCATCAGCAACCAACAATAGAGTAGAAAACTAATTTCCATCTATCATTGTGAAAACAGATTTCGAGCCAAAAACCAGGGATCAAACAATCAAAAAGTATCCTGTCCTTTTTTCACTGTTTTTCTCTCAAACGTTTCGAAAGGACAGCACGAGGACAGGAGCACCCTTGGGCTTTCTAATCATCAACACATAATCCCGGTGGCTGGGGGCAGACTTCGCTCGTCAAACATCTTGATTGGTCCTCTCTTTATCCCGACATCCCTTTCGTTTTTATTACCAAGCCCTTCTTTTTCCTTTCAGTTGTAATCCTTTACTTCTTCGTCTTCTCCTTCTTTATCGGTTGGCGTGTTTTATTGTGGAGTCCGCTCTTCTAATCGGAACTGATTATTTTGGGAGAGCAGTCCTATTTTAGTCTCCAGGGTATATACCGAACAACCAAGATTTTTGCCACCACTGGGACGATCGCGTATATTACTTGTTTTGTTATCTGTGAAAACAATGACGTATTACAGAAAATATTTGGGTTATTGGTACTTCAAAATAAATGTCTAAAAAGTTGGCCAGAAAGTGACAAGTCTTCATTTCAATATGAATTCGATAGTTTTGTTATAAAAAATAAGAAAATGCAAAACAAACGTGTTTGTAGTTAAAAATCAACGTAAATAAAGCACAAATAAGGTAGAAAGTACAGCAAATAGCTATTTCAAGGCTACAATGGAGCCCCTTCATCAGTGCAAGAAGCTCAGCAAACAACATGAAAGCTGTAAGAGAACTGAGCGCGAAGCACGTGTGCCCCGGTATTTATAACAAATGGGCGAGTGCGCTTGAACTCACAACAAAGCGGGAAAACACCGACCAATCAGCGATCAGCGAAACGCCAGGAGAGCGAAGAAAAGGGGGGAAGGCGGCAAAGGAAAGTAGGGGAAAAAAGCGCGGGAGAATACACTAGAAGACGAAATTATAAAAATTGCTTCCAGATGTCAGGGAAAAATGGAACACTGGAAAAATCATTCACCAGAGAATGGGAATTTTTCCAAATATGGTAAGCTTCCCAAAAATCGAGGTCATAAACTGACGAACATTTACAAATAATTCTAGCCGAAGAAAAATCAAAGCAGTGACCAGAAGTCCAACAATGCTGAGCAATGGAAGAGCGTGCTAGTTCTTTATGTTTAACATAATTTTGATGCTCTTTCAGACGGTGCTTAAGAGGCCGCTTAGTCTGGCCTACATAGCTAAGTCCGCATTTGCAAGAGATGCTATAAATGCCCCAGTTGCTTTGGCAATCAATGGGATGCTTTAAGTTTGTAAACTTGATTTTGTTCACAGGAGAGAAAGAAATATCGAAACCAAACTTTTTCAAAATCTTTGCAACTTGATGACTTGTTTTTGGATAAAAAGGCAAAACAATGGTGTAACCAACCTTAGACTCGGAAACCTTGCTGGAATGAGAGGGCTTTATTAGCCTATTATATATAGAATCAATAATCTTGGGCGAGTAACCCCGATCAAAAGCCACAGCTTTTAAATAAGAAAGCTCAGTATTTAAAGAACTGGATGAAGAACAGATATTCAAAGCACGAAACACAAAAGCCTTAAATGAGGCCAACTTTTGGTTTCGAGGATGAGAAGAGTAGTTGTGAGGAGGTAGTGTAACAGCAAAGGGCTTACGATACACTGAAGTCATAAAATCGTTATTACTTTTAGTAATCAAAACGTCCAAGAATGAAAGAGAACTTTCCATTTCCATTTCAATAGTGAATTGGATGCAAGGATCGATAGAATTAAGAGTGGAAAGTAAAAGCTCATTATTAACTTGGTTTTGGTCAAGCAAAACAAAGCAATCGTCAACATAACGAACATAGAACGGAAACTTTATGGTTTCAAAAAGTTTTACCTCAAAGTAGTGCATATAAATGTCACTTAGAATAGGGCTCAAAGGGTTACCCATCGCTAAACCTTCGGACATGCGATAGTAAACACCATCAAATACAAAAGTATTCTGCTCAAGACAAGCACGAGTAAGAGAAACAAGTTCATCAACCTCAAAACTAGAAAAATGATGTTCCTGGAGTCTCAATTTGAGACAATCCAGTGCTCCAATAACAGGTACATTAGTGAAAAGTGATTTCACGTCAAAAGAAGCCATCGTTACACTTCGAAATCACTTTTCACTAATGTACCTGTTATTGGAGCACTGGATTGTCTCAAATTGAGACTCCAGGAACATCATTTTTCTAGTTTTGAGGTTGATGAACTTGTTTCTCTTACTCGTGCTTGTCTTGAGCAGAATACTTTTGTATTTGATGGTGTTTACTATCGCATGTCCGAAGGTTTAGCGATGGGTAACCCTTTGAGCCCTATTCTAAGTGACATTTATATGCACTACTTTGAGGTAAAACTTTTTGAAACCATAAAGTTTCCGTTCTATGTTCGTTATGTTGACGATTGCTTTGTTTTGCTTGACCAAAACCAAGTTAATAATGAGCTTTTACTTTCCACTCTTAATTCTATCGATCCTTGCATCCAATTCACTATTGAAATGGAAATGGAAAGTTCTCTTTCATTCTTGGACGTTTTGATTACTAAAAGTAATAACGATTTTATGACTTCAGTGTATCGTAAGCCCTTTGCTGTTACACTACCTCCTCACAACTACTCTTCTCATCCTCGAAACCAAAAGTTGGCCTCATTTAAGGCTTTTGTGTTTCGTGCTTTGAATATCTGTTCTTCATCCAGTTCTTTAAATACTGAGCTTTCTTATTTAAAAGCTGTGGCTTTTGATCGGGGTTACTCGCCCAAGATTATTGATTCTATATATAATAGGCTAATAAAGCCCTCTCATTCCAGCAAGGTTTCCGAGTCTAAGGTTGGTTACACCATTGTTTTGCCTTTTTATCCAAAAACAAGTCATCAAGTTGCAAAGATTTTGAAAAAGTTTGGTTTCGATATTTCTTTCTCTCCTGTGAACAAAATCAAGTTTACAAACTTAAAGCATCCCATTGATTGCCAAAGCAACTGGGGCATTTATAGCATCTCTTGCAAATGCGGACTTAGCTATGTAGGCCAGACTAAGCGGCCTCTTAAGCACCGTCTGAAAGAGCATCAAAATTATGTTAAACATAAAGAACTAGCACGCTCTTCCATTGCTCAGCATTGTTGGACTTCTGGTCACTGCTTTGATTTTTCTTCGGCTAGAATTATTTGTAAATGTTCGTCAGTTTATGACCTCGATTTTTGGGAAGCTTACCATATTTGGAAAAATTCCCATTCTCTGGTGAATGATTTTTCCAGTGTTCCATTTTTCCCTGACATCTGGAAGCAATTTTTATAATTTCGTCTTCTAGTGTATTCTCCCGCGCTTTTTTCCCCTACTTTCCTTTGCCGCCTTCCCCCCTTTTCTTCGCTCTCCTGGCGTTTCGCTGATCGCTGATTGGTCGGTGTTTTCCCGCTTTGTTGTGAGTTCAAGCGCACTCGCCCATTTGTTATAAATACCGGGGCACACGTGCTTCGCGCTCAGTTCTCTTACAGCTTTCATGTTGTTTGCTGAGCTTCTTGCACTGATGAAGGGGCTCCATTGTAGCCTTGAAATAGCTATTTGCTGTACTTTCTACCTTATTTGTGCTTTATTTACGTTGATTTTTAACTTCAAATATAGTTTCAGCACAAAGCCTATTTGATCATTTTTCATTAAACGTGTTTGTTTTGCACTCATAATTTTTTATTACATGCATGAGTTGACTGAGCTAATAAAATTATGAATTGATATGAACTATTATTTGATGCATTAGTTGCCTGAGTTATTTCGACTCTAATCTTTATTTTTTAGTAATGATGTGTAAAAAATGTTTACGGTATATATAAAAAATTGAAATTATTTTAAGCAAATCAATAATTTTAGGTTATTAACTTAGTGAATTGTATTTCTAATCCGTTGCGATACTTTGAGAAGTATAGGGGGTAGTAATTACATTTTTGAAGTGATTCAAGTACTTTACATGTTCTGCGCAATAGTAAAAATTACTGCTCTTAGATTTAGGAAACAATGGAGGTTTTTTTTCTTTATTTTCTGGGGGGGGGGGGGGGGTACGGAATTGACTTTTTTGGTCTCTCTTTCAGAAAACTATTCGTACGCATTTTTTCCTACGCATCATGATTTTGAAAATTCATGCACCTATACCCTTTTTATACGTAATATAAAAGCATTACTGCCTTGTATCAACAAGGTATGATTTCATCATAGGTAAATTGAAAATAAATACGTTCATAATACTTTCATGCTTAGACTTTACTTCGTGAAATGAAAAGCGAGTCATTTTCTCAATTTGTCTTCTTTTTTAAGTACTTATGATTAGAAACAAAAGCTATTAAGCAATTTGTTATCAAAATAGCATCCAATAAAAATTTATAATACGTCAAAATCACTGATTTTCCAACGAAATGCTGATACAATCGCTTCAATCATTTCGTATTAAAAGCATCACAGTCAATATTGATACTCGTTTTAAATGTCTTCCAGTTCTGAAACATAACTGAAATTAGTCTTAATACGTTTCCGCTACAGCAGAAGGAGAAAGAACACTCAACGAATAAATCTGTCAGATTGTTATTTCTCAAACATTGATCGCTTCATCCAGAGTTCGTTTAATCTATTCTTTTAATCTAAATCGTAAGTGTATTTTACATACAGAAATCTTTATACGCACATCTATCGATTTCTCTCTATCGAAGAATTTGGAATAGAACGCACGCAAGAGGAAAGGTAAAAACGGAACTAGATGTGATAGAAAAAAAAAGAAAGAAAAAGAAAGAAAAAGAAAAAGACGAAGAGAGAAACGAAGGAGGGAGAAGAAAATGTAATGAATCGATCATTGCATTGATTGCTTGTCCTTTCCAGTCGTTGCCGACGATTTTTTTTTTCGAAGGGTACTCGCACACCCAATAAGCAGCGGGGCCAAAATCCAATAGAGTTCTAAAGAAAAAAATTTGGGGCCGAAAAAGAATTCTGACTTTTCTTCACTTTTATTCCCTCCACTTTTCTTGAAATTGATGGGGATTTGGAGGTGAGAGCCTTATCACGACTGTGTTTATAATCAGTTTTTGTGTTTTTGCTTGTGGTGTTTGGCAACACCTTGTACTTGATGGAAGAAAACTGTAAATGAGTATACGAATTAATTAACACTTCGTTGGGTCGATATTAAAATGAGAGAAATGTTGTTCTTTATGTTCTGCAGAATCACGGAAGTGGCAATAATGTACATTATTTTGAACTTAATAAGAAAATACTTAGAAGAAAAAATATTTTGATTGAAAAAACATTGGACATTAATTTTACTTTTAAGGAGACCATATATTATAAAATTCTCGAGAATTTTTGTTTTACATGAAGCAAGAATTTTTCTTTTATTTTTAAGGCAATGGAAGTAATTTAGTAAATTTTAGGTGCGTGTGTGAAAATTTAGCACTTATGCTTATTTGGTGCTTCCCCTTTGAAGAAATATATACTTTACCAGTATTAAAAATATCGCAAAACTGATTATAACAAACATTTATAGTTTAAGATTAAAATATGTTTATTAAAGAGAGTATCTAAACAGTACGTATTAAATACAGTAAATTATCCCACAGATGATAACCTTACGTCACACTAGAACTAGGATAAACGTCAAAAAAATAAATAGATAATTTTCTCCAATAAGCTTTTAAAATAAAACGTTTTAAAGAACTCATAATTGTATAGACAAAAAGTGAAGTTACTTATTTGTATCTTGCTGAAAATGCAAGTTTTTTTAAAAACATTACTGAAGAAAATAACCTGATTCTCTTTATTTCCAAAAACGGAATAAATAGATTAATAAATAAATTTTCGGGTGAAGGATTAAAACGCCATAAATTAAAAAATAGGGTTAATTTTAAGAAAATAAAAAAGCTTTTTTTTTAATAACGTAATTAATTAAATGTATTTTAAAAATATCTTTTGAAAACTAAAAGGTTACGCTGACAATAATAGATGTATAAAATTACCCAATTTCCTTATGTGTTACCAAATAATTAAATAATATTTAATCTTAATTTTTGACAGCCAACTGACTCAAAATCTTTCAATAGCCTCAAAGATCTTTTCGAAAATCCCATAAATATTAATGGACTTATTTATTTTTGGAGCCCCACACAAAAGGGCGACGCATTATTCATTGTGAGCGCGCACATCGCTCAGACCTCCTGCTCTTCCTCTTAATCTTTTCGGCAGACTAATTCAATCTATTCCGCTAACCCGGCCAGAGTTCTCTGGGCTGGAACGAAAAGAGATAATTCTGGAGCTGCTTTCACTCCAGTAATAAATTAGCACCGCTAAAAATCTCTCCCCTTCCATGCTCGGGCAAGAGCAGCACGCATAAATTACGCTGCCGAGTGGAACTCAATCCGAGGTTCAGCTCCAGAGAAAGATTGACACTTGAGTAATTGACACATATGCATCATTCACTGGCTATCAGGATTTTGGTGGGAACAAAGGTCACTAGGAAAAATTCTTGCTGCCTGGTCGTTAAGCAGTTTTGTGATTCAAACGGCTCCTGCCGTTTAACTGAATTATATTGAATGGGATAAAAACCGTAACTTGCCACTAGAGTAATAGGTTTCTATCCTATTGGGTTTGGGGCAAGATCAAAAATATTTTTGATGTACTAATCTCTCCCCTTCAATGTTCGGGCAAGAGCAGCATGCATAAATTACGCTGCCGAGTGGAACTCAATCCGAGGTTCAGCTCGAGAGAAAGATTGACACTAGAGTAATTGACACTTATGCATCATTCACTGGCTATCAGGATTTGGTGGGAACAAAGGTAACCAGGAAAAATTCTTGCTGCCTGGTCGTTAAGCAGTTTTATGATTCAAATAGTTCCAACCATTTAAAAGAATTACATTAAGTGGGATAAAAATCGTCAGTTGCCACTAGAGTAGTAGGTTTCTATCCTATTGAGTTTGGGGCAGGCTAAAAAATATTTTTGATGTACTAATCTCTTCCCTTCAATGTTCGGGCAAGAGCAGCATCTATAAATTACGCTGCCGAGTGGAACTCAATCTGAGGTTCAGCTCGAGAGAAAGATTGACACTTGAGTAATAGACACATATGCATCATTCACTGGCTATCAGGATTTGGTGGAAACAAAGGTAACCAGGAAAAATTCTTGCTGCCTGGTCGTTAAGCAGTTTTGTGATTCAAATAGTTCCTGGCATTTAACGGAATTATATTGAATGGGATAAAAACAGTAACTTGCCATTAGAGCAATAGGTTTCTATCCTTTTGGGTTTAGGGCAGGCAAAAAATCATTTTTGATGTACTAATCGCTCATCGTTTACATTTACATCGTTTACATTACATCGTCATACATTTACTGGCCAAATAAAATTTCTAATTCAGACCTATATAGACGCACTAATTGCAAGCCTATAACTACACAGGTAAAAAAGCAAAGATGGACTTGGATAGAACATGTTTTCAGAATGAAATCAATAGACCTAACAAGAACTGCTCTCACGTGGACCCCTGATGGCAAAAGGAAGCGAGGCCGGCCAAAACTTACCTGGGGCCAAATGGCCATTCAAGAACGAAATGCCTTTGGCTGGCCAAGCTGGGGCGAGCTAGGGAAGCGGCACTGAACCGTGCAGGTTGGAAAGCCACGCTAGCGGCCTCATGCGCCACTAGGCGTTAAGAGATTAAAGAAAAAGAATCGCTCATCGTCCTTTTTTAGAAAAAAACAGCACACATAAATTAAGCTACTGAGTGGAGCTCAATCCGAGGTTCAATATGAAAAGAATATTGACACTTGAGTAGTTGCCAAATATGCATCATTCACTGACTATCAGGATTAATTGGGAACAAGGGTCACCACGCAAGACTTTTGGTAACATGTCGTTTAGCACTTTTGTGATTCAAATGACGCCTACTAATTAACGGACATAAAAATATAAAACATGATATTACACACAAAAGATCCGGAAACTAATATAAGATGAACATATTTGTTCTTGAAAAATAACCCTTATGTACTAAAAGTACCCTTTTCCAGCCAAATCAGCACGCATAAATTGCACAAAGTAAATATACTCAGTCGAAGATTTAACTGGATAGACAGTTTGGTACTTGAGCGAGTGATTAATCATCACAGAGAGAGAGAGAGTTTAGATTCACAAAAAATGGCATCCAAAACTACTTAAAGCAACAATGTCAATTTCCTGCTTTCCGCAATGTTAATCAGCACCAAGCATCGTCAAACAAACAATTCCTTAAGCTTTTTACGTCTTTCAAAATGCCACAACATTGCAGCTGCGTTTTACAAAAGAAGTTTGAAGACAGTATATAAACTTTCGACTGCTTGAGCGAGTGAAAAAAAAAAATCCCTGCTTAGGTTTACTAAAGACTAACAAATTTCATGGACAACAGATTACTATTTCTTATCTCCCATAATGGCACTTGTCCTACAAGTAAAAGCTCAATCAAAAGAGCTTTCTGCCGTAAATAGATGACGTAGCGAAAGCCTGACATTCTGAGTAATTGCCACGTCATCCTTACGCTACATCATCCTTTCTGAACAAGGAAAGTTCTGCCACCCTCCTAACAGTTGCCCACCTCTTGCTTCTTTAGAGTCTCTTCTGCTTGAAGCCCTGTCAGATGCATCGCTGATCTCTTGGCGTCTCTTTTTTTTTCTTCTCATAAGTGTCACATAAGAATGGATGACATTAGCCTCATCATTATGAAATCATGTCACATCCACGGGCATGTACGGGATATCGTAATACGACACTTGATAGTAATGAAACGGTATAATGGGAACTGCACACACACGGTCAGCTGGTTAATGCAATCAAATACATTATTTAATTTCAATAAAAACTAGGCAATTTAAGACTCATATATTAATTGCATGAATCATTAAATAGTTAATTTCGGAAGCATTGATTTTAATAAATCGTCTAATCTTATTTTCTCATGTTAATTGCAGCATGGAATTTCTTATGATAAAAGGAGAACTTGATTTGCATGGAAGTTTAGTTTCTGTACTTTTTAATTTCATGTGAATATCTGCATATTCGACAAATTTTATGTTAGTTTGAGTGCAAACATAAGTCCTGAAAACTATTAGACTATCGCACTTTTTTTTTCTTCAGTACTTAACCGCTGGATCCAAAGAAAAATTTCTATACTGACTATGGCCTAAGAAACAAATCCTGAAAGTAGTACGAATCAACTTGAAGTTAGATTTTCATTTTACGAATCATCAAAGTTGTATTGGTTAAGGTTGCTTGACATTGGTGACCCATACGTAATGATGTCCGCGTCATCAACTGGCAACTGGGGCGTAGGGGCCTTGGACGGCTGTGTTGGAGAGGATCAACGTGTGTCACAGACGGATTTTTATGCGTGGAAATATGGTATGATAATCCAGTGCTTTATCACTAACCCAAAATGACCGCAAGACGTGGGGACCGAGCCGGAGCATATGCTCTTTAAACATAATCCCCAATACTACACTAGCTAATTTAATTTACTTATAGATCTACACTATTAAAAATTCAGGAAACTTTACTGCAAATGTTTCTGTAAAATGTAACGTTTACAGTACGGAGAATTTTTACAGTAAATTGTACCGATAAAAAAAAATTGCGATTGCAGCGCCAATTGATCACGGTGCGATTGACTAACGGTACGATGCACATGACACCTTATTTCCGCTCAGTTGATGTGTCTCATCTGGTATCGTGGATAGCAAAGCGGTGTGTATAAATTGGGTCCTGGTTTCGATCCTTGTCGATCGCATCTCATGCTTTTTAACTCTCTTTTTTTCTACCGTAAAATTTTACAGTGAAAAAAAGATTTTACGGTAAAAGTTACTGGCAACATGGATGCCAGTAACTTTTTCCGTAAAATTTTAGTAATATTTTTAACAGTGTATATTTTCCAATAAAATGGAGTTGTTGGTATTTTACTCGGGTAAAATTTTTCAATCCTTTAAAAGCAATTTGATTATGTTTCATTAATTTTCCGGAAAAGCACAATTGAAACTGTTTAGATTTCGAACTACTTCTGAAGACATATCATGAAAAACAAAAAAACAGTTCAACCACTTCGAATTACTAAATTACTGAATACTCAATAATATTAATCATGTTAAAAATATGACTGATTTCCCAAATAGCATTATTCAATTAGCAACGATTTGATAATCATATTTACATGTAATGAAAAGTCCTTTTATGTACTTAACCATCGCGCAAAACTAATTCTGAATATTTTACTCGGGGAAATGACTTACTCAATAAAGAAAACCTGTCCGGATACAGCACGCATTGATAAGATATATGCATTGTTGACACAAAGACATTAAGAGCTGTAACATTAACCTATTCCTTGTTAAACTGGATAGCAAAACACTCATCAACTATTCTGCCGACAATTTATATCTTCTTATTTCATGCCACTGAAGAGCATACAAATTCTAAAGACAAATTACAAATGCAAATGTAATTAAAAGCTGTGTAAACCTTTTTAACTAAAGTACCGTAAGTAGTGACTCGCATCAAAATTAACTTTGCGAAAAATGAAGCTAATGGTGAAATGAAACCTTTAGAGGAAAATTTTATTCTGAGGAACTTTCATGTTGATTGAGAAAGTGTTTTAACTAAGTGTTAGATTATGTCAGGAGAGAAATGATTTCAACAGCTTCATGGAATAATTGTCAGGCCTAAATGTCTGTAATTTATTTTTAAGAAACAAATTTATTTTCGCATAACATTATGTAATTTTTGCGTTTACTAAAATGCAAATTACGTAGATAGTTAATAAATTACGTAGCTGTCAAGAAAATAAAGTTTTCAGTTGAAGTAATTATTTAATGGCACAATTAGGTTATTGATCTAGGTTCGTAACATTGAAGGATCATCCGGTCTGTCCTAAACCTATCACTGCGAAAATGTTTGAAATTACTTTTTCGTAAAAGTAGAAAAATAACATTATGTAAGAGTTTTCATCATATAAAAAGAAACAAAAAAAAAAAAAACGTAAACAATAATAATTTTTCTTTCAATAATTGGGTCTTTAATCGAATATATATACAAAGAGAGAGAGAGATAAATATAGATAAGGAACAAAGTACTAGAAAAACCTGTAAACACTTAAGAACGGCTTCCCAATTGTAAAAAATTTCATCCAGTTTCAAAAAAATTTACATTATCAATTGAAATTAACTATTAAAGATGCTGCAATCTGTGATGAATGGTAAAACAAAGGTATATAAATATCCTTTTAGATATAAATTATATCACGTTGGATATACACTATTCCATGCTTTGTCCGTGAAATCCGGTGGGTCATTAATCGAACAAATATACAAAGAGAGAGAGAGAGAGAAATATAGATAAGGGACAAATTATTATGAAAACCTGTAAAAAACTTAAGAACTACTTCCCAATGGTAACATTTCCACCCAATTTCCAAAAAAAAAAAAATGTATATTACCAATTGGAATTAAGTATAACAGATGCTGCAATCTGTGATGAATGGTAAAACAAAAGTATGTATATCCGTTAACGTTGGCTATGAGCTATTCCATGCTTTGTCCGTGAAGAAATGAAATGCTTTCTTTCATTGGCTAGTTTTTTAGATCACCGCAGGGACGCGTATTCAAATTCTAGAGCTAAGAATAAACAAAAGATCTATTTAAAAAAAATATTTTTTTAATTGATTTCCTTTACAGGAAAGGTTCATTTAATAAAACCTCATTTTTTTTAAGTTTCAAATATCCTCCATTCAAAAGATCTAATGGTAACTTGCGTTAGTCTTGAAACTAATTTGTTAACTTTAGTAACGATGAATTTTGCAATTGCTAGAATTCATTTTTGTTTTTGACATCGACTAAAAAAGTCGCCCCACCAATAAAACCAACTACTCAAGGCAAAGAAATTATCCTCAAAATTATTATAGAAAATATAAAAGCTTATGTAAAAGGTTCATTTATACTTAAGTTATTGCAAATACACAATTATTTGAATACTGTTAATAAGTAAATAATATTAATTTGTAATGAATTAAATTAATTTCATTTTTCCGTATTATTGAAAGGCAGTTATAACGATGCAATTACGCGAAACTTTCTTCCTGAAGAATAATAATCTTCAAGATATGATAAGAAAGAAAATCTTCTCGGAGATAAGGAAATTTATTGCTCAGAAAACTTTTGCATAAATTAAAAAAAAAAAAAAGAACCCACCGTTCGTTTTAAGAGAGGACATAACTCAGAAATCGATCCGGACATAAAACTCTCCCATTGTCAAATCACTCCTCATTCTCCACTCATTAGAAGCTTACGACCGCCCGGACCAACATCCGGGCGCCCGGACACTGGTCACGCGTTTGTTCTCCGATAATAGCCTCGTTTAACACGCTTTTGTGGGTGCCCGGATAGGCCGTAAATCCGGGATTTTTATTCCCCTACGCGCGGCAGCGCTTTTAAATGCTCTTGTATTCTTTTTTGTTGTTCTTTTTTTTGTTCTCTCCGATGTTCCATTTTGTTACCGTCAGCACGCGGGTGCGGCAAGGCATGAGGGCGCAGGGATAATTAGAAGACTCCGGAATGGCCCCATAAAAAGCCGGGACAATGCCGGTGCTTTAGAGATCGTCTGTCTACCAGATCGAAAGAATTATTTTGTCAATGTGGTACTTGGGATGATATTTGTTATTTAAGTTATAGCAATTTTGAGACCTAATCTTAAAATTCAAATGTAATGTTAGAAAACATTTTAGTTTTATTCTTTAATAGACAACTTAATTATTTATGTTTGTATTAATAATTAATACAAACTTATAATTTACTACTTAATTAATATATTCAATACTGATAATTAATACTTAATTATTATGTTTGGTGCTACAAATCATGCGGGCGTATTAATAATTAGAAGACTCCGGAATGGCATCACAAAAAGCCATGACAATGGTGGTGCTTTAGAGATCGTCTGTCTATCAGATCGAAAGAATTATTTTGTCAATGTGGGGTGATATTTGTTACAGAAGTTTAGCAATTTTGAAACCTAATCTTAAAATTCAAATGTAAGGTTAGATAACATTTCAATTTAATTCTATGATAGACAGCTTAATGATTTATGTTTGTAATCCATTATGAAAACAGCTTCTGAGAACAGATTTCATTTTGAATAATAATTTAAATTATAGTTTAAAAAAACAAAAAAATACGCTTTTCGAGTTTCTCAAACTATGTTTAAATTTCACTTAACTCGAAATCTGAAGTCATTCTGAGAAAGTTTTAAAATATAAAAGTCACGTTCTTGACAAATACACAAAAGGAATATACTTAATACTATCATTAATACTGAAGGTTAAACTATATTTCATGAATCTTTAGCCAATTTCCCTCTGATTTTCAAAACTAATGAATACCTATTAAGTTTATATGCAATTATAGTACATCAACATGTAATATAGTTTAGCCTTTAGTATTAACAATAGTACTAAATATATTACTTTTATATTTGTGAAGAACGTGATTTTGTCTTTTACTCAAAATTGCATAGAAACAAACAAACAAACAAGTGAAACTAATAAAAGCGTATTTTAAAAAAAATCTGGTATGGACCCCACACTACTTCCTTTTACGTGTAAATTTCTTAGTAGTTGCCTTAAGTGTTAAAAAAAGTGCTTGGGGTGAGCAAGATAACAATTCAAATATTTACTCCCCTAATCTGCCACGAAACAATGCAAAGAATATTTTACAATGGTTAATTTTCTAAATATTGCTGATTTTAATATCATTCAGTGAATTTTTCGCAAAATATCGCCAATAGAGCCAAGTTGAACCCAAATTCAAAAAATATTCGTTCGCCCAATTTGTCGCCAAGTTGGCGTCAAATACTTGGCGACCAAAAGCTTGGCGACCCGCACATACGTACATACAGACGTCACGAGAAAACTCGTCGTAATTAACTCGGGGGTGGTTGAAAAGGGTTTTTCGGCTGCTTATATGTTGGTAGGTACATATGCACGTGCTAACAGGTCGAAAAAACTGCTGAACATTCATTCGGGGGTAAGCAAAATCAAAATTTAGACTCAAATTTGAGGGATTTTTTTTTTTTTTCGCGATCACAATACTTCCTTTACTACGTAAAAGGAAGTAAAAATGATTCTGGTTTTGGTATTTCTGTATGTGATAAGTTCTGACGTAAACTTCAACAATGCCATCTATCCAATTAAGTGATGCCATATCATCTTACACTGAAGTGACAAAAGTCATGGGATACCTCTTAATATCGTGTCGGCCCTCCTTTTGCCCGGCGAAGTACAACAACTCGACGTGGCATGGACTCAACAAGTCGTTGGAAGTCTTCTGCAGGAATATTGAGCCATGCTGTCTCGATAGACGTCCATAATTGTGAAAGCGTTGATGGGGCAGGATTTTGGGCACGAACAGACCTCTCGATGGTGTCCCATAAATGCTCAATGGGATTCATGTCGGGCGATCTAGGTGGCCAAATCATTCGTTGGAATTGTCCAGAATTTTCTTCAAACCAATTGCGAACAGTTGTGGCCCGGTGACATGGCGCATTGTCATCCATAAAAATCCCATCGTTGTTTGGGTATATGAAGTCCATGAATGGCTGCAAGTGATCTCCAAGTAGCTGCACATAAGCATTTCCAGTCAATGTTCGGTCCAGTCGCACTAGAGGACCAAGTCCATGCCATGAAAAAACAGCCCACACCATTACGGAGCCACCACCAGCTTGAACAGTGCCTTGCTGACAGTTTGGGTCCATGGCTTCGTGGGGTCTGCGCCACACTCGAACCCTACCATCGGCTCTTACCAGCTGAAATCGTGACTCATCGGACCAGGCCACGGTTTTCCATTCATCTAGGGACCAATCGATATGCTCACGTGCCCACGAGAGTCGCTGCAAGCGATGTCGTTCTGTCAGTAAAGGCACTCGAGTCGGTCTTCTGCTGGAATAGCCCAAGAAATCCAAATTTCTCCGCACAGTTCTAGCAGACACGTCCATTGTACGTCCCACATTGATTTCTACGGTGATTTGACGCAGTGTTGCTTGTCTGTTAGAATTTACGACTCTTTGCAGACGTTGCCGGTGGCGATCTTTAAGTGCAGGCGGTCGACCACTGCGCTGTCCATGGTGGGATGTTATGCCTGAAATTTCATACTCTCGGCACACTCTTGACACAGTGGATCTGGGAATGTTGAATTCTCTAACGATTTCCGAAATGGCATGACCCATGCGTCTAGCTCCAACTAACATTCCGCGTTCAAAGTCTGTTAATTCACGTCGTGCGGTCATCATCACGTTAAAACCTCTTCACATGAATAACTTGAACAGAAATGAAAGCTCTGTAAAAGCACTGCGCATTTATACCTGTTCTATGCGATGCTACTGCCATCTGAAAATTTGCATATTGCTATCCCATGACTTTTGTCACTTCAGTGTAAGTTGTTATCTGGTTAATGCTACTTGGGGTGATATTTGTTATAGAAGTTGAAACAATTTTGAAGTCCAACTTTTTAATTGAAATGTATTATTTGATAACTTTTAATTTTATTCTATTATAATTAGGCTAATTATCAGGAACTTTTTTTTAAATTCATTATTCAGTTTTTAAAGGCAGCTTCTGAGAAAATAAACAGACTTGGTTTTTAAAATGTTTTTCTTAGTAATGATATTTCTTTATTTGATAAATCCTAGCATACGCGTAGTAATGTTAGCTCTTAAATTTTGTGGTGCAATGTCGCGTTGTGTTGTTAACTGATAAAATGCTGGTCGATAAAAGTAATTTGAACAACGAGTAAGCATGAAAGTTCATTTGGATAATTTAAATAGAAGACATATTTTAAAGATTCTAAACCTAAGCAGTAAACAAAAAGTGATTTTTTTGCATTATTAACATTAATCCATTAATCCCTGACATTTTTTTGCAAAGATATCTCGTATACTGGTTACAAACAGTGTTTAATGGACAGGAAAATTAATAAAAAATATTATATAAAAAATAATTTTTTTATTAAGGAAAGAAAAATCGTCTTTTAAAAGTTACGATAGACCCCAGAGGGTACATATGTTTTTTACTAAAAATGTTTTCTGCTTACGATATAATATTTAAAAAGACATTTCATAAGAAGAAATAAAATCAGCAATTAACATAAACTGGGAAGCTGAGAATAACTTTGAAAACTTAGCTTTTTTTTTTTTTTTGAGATTGTGAACGATGTGATTTTTGATAAAGATCATATTAAAATTGCTACAGAACACACTTGACAATGGTTATGTGCTGCAATCTGTTAATAGCAAATTGAAACAATACCAAGGTACTAATTGAACACTATTATTTGGTTGAAATGTGCATTCTGGGGAAATTCATACCCTTTTTTGAACTGTCCCTAAAAAGGGACGCTAGGAATTAATGGGTTAAAAAAATAAAATAACGCAGGGAGGAGTCACGGTACATTTTTCTTCAAGTCCCAAACATTACAAAAAATATTCTTCTTGAAGCTACCAAACACGTTTATAAAATACAGTTTACATACAGCTATATAGTATGAACACTACAGTTTATAGAGTATCAACGTTATTTTTTTTCACAATTACCTCATACAAGCTTCGTAAAATCACTATATAAATCGCCTGTTTTATTTTTTAAAACATTTTTGTTTTAAAACTTTGCAACTAAGAAGACTTATTTCCTCATCTCGTCGTGAAAAAGTCCTGAACAAAGTTTTTTCGTCAAAATTAAAGATAACCAAGTAGAAATAGAACCAAACAAAATTTTCGTTTTTAAGCTTTTTTTTTTTGCTTCTAGTACTATGCAAACTACATTTTAATTATTTTTTTAATGTTGTGATTAGAAATCAAAGTTTAACTCAAATTAAATTTCACACAGTCTGTACATTAAAAAGAATAGAAAGTCGAAATTTCTGTATTAAAATACGAGTAAAACCATTGTATGTAAAAGCTCGTACTGTCTTCCCCGCTTAATCGGGTAACGGATAAACGAATAAGCAGTGAAAACGAATAAAATATCTCGGAACTGAATATTTCCCGTGCCGTTGACGCACTGTTAAAATTCTCCCTTTAATCGAATAATATTCCTCGGAACCGACAGTATTTGTTTAAGCGGGGCCATCAGTATTGCTTTATGCACTGAATTAAGATAAATAAAGTACGCCGAAGAGCCATTACATTATGACCACCCTCCATCTATGAGAATGGGCTCGTGTAGGAGCAAAATCACTGCGCGTGCGCGGCTGATACTGTAGTATTTATAAGTCGTATGCAGTGTCTTTCTACACATAGTGTGATTTTAGCGACATAATGGGAAAATCAGCAGATTTATCAGACTTTGATAAAGGTCAAATCGTTATGGCTCGACGACTGAGAAAATCAATATCAGAAACGGTGCGTTTAGTGGGCTGTTCACGTTCAGTTGTTGTGAGCGCATATCAAAAGTGATGCAGGGATGGTGACATGGCAAGTCGTCGGCCAAAAGTATGTCGTCCACGGCGCATTGATTCTAGAGGAGAGCGGAGATTGCTACGCCTTGTTCGACGTAACCGAAGAGATACAACAGCCGAAATCACCACATGCTACAACAGTAGTAACCCAGACAATGTTTCTCAACACACTGTGGAGCGAACATTGCTGCGTATGGGCCTACGCTGCCGGAGGCCGAAGCGTGTTCCTGCACTAACGGAACGTCATCGCCAGATGCGTCTGCTATGGGCCAAGCAACATCGGAATTGAACACCAGAGGAATGGAAGAAGGTCGCAATGTCCGACGAATCACGTTTTCTGGTCCATCACCTCGACGGGCGTGTGAGAATACGCCGATTTCCAAATGAATCCCTTGCTCCCAGATGCACAGTTAAACGGAGACAAGCCGGTGGTGGGGGTATTAAGGCGTGGGCAATGTTTTCATGGAGCACAATAGAACCCATAATCGCCATAGAACAATCCTTGACGCCTGGAAGGTACGTGAACATCGTTGCCGACCAGGTTCACCTATTCATGGCAACAGTGTTTCCTGCGGCGGATGGCGTGTACCAACAGGATAATGCACCATGTCATAAAGGTCAAATCGTCATGGACTGGTTCGAGGAACATTCCAGTGACTTTCAAGTCATGTCTTGGCCCCCAAATTCACCTGATATTAATCCAATAGAGAATTTGTGCTCCTACTTGGAAAACCAAATTCGTGCTGCCACGCTACCCCCGCGTAATGTGAGGGAATTGCGGGACCAGTTGGTGAGCCCTGGGTACCAGATACCTCAGACTTCCTATCGGCACCTTGTGGAATCAATGCCACGACGGGTGCAAGCAGTTTTGGGTGCTAAAGGTGGTCCTACATGTTATTAGCAGGGTGGTCATAATGTAATGGCTCTTCGGTGTATATTAATGTATCAAATCAATAGCAAACTTTCTTAGTGACTATTCACGTTTTTTATTTTTCTATCTATTATTCACAGTCACAAAATTGCAGTTGAAAAATAATTTTAGATTTACTAAAACTCAGAAAAGAGCCATAAAAACAAATACTGAAGTATTTGATTCGAAAAACCCTCCGTAGCCATTAAGTACAGAAGTTAGGTTTGCAACTGGCACTATACTAGCGGGTTATCAAATATATTGTGAAACATTTCGGCTTGACATTTGAAAAACATTGAATAAATCTTGAACTACCGAGATTGCGGAGGAGGAAAAAAGAAAGAAATTTTCAGAACTTGCTTTAAAGTAAAGGTGGTAAGTTTTATCCTCCACGTTCTTTATGAAGCACTCTGTGCGTTAAAAAATAGCGGCCCGAGAACGCAGCAATGAATCAACGTCAATAGGTGGCCTATTGAAGACGCAATTTATTGCTGTAACACCCTGAGAGAAAAACACTGATTTTCTCGGATAGGGGAGAGTTTGGAAGCGAAGAAAGAAGGAAAAAAGCTTGGAAAACCCTGGCATCTAGGAATAGGCCCATTACCTTTGTTATGGAAGAAAAGAACGGTAAAGGTGCTGGAAGGAAATTGAAAGAGACCAACCTAAGAACAGTAGGATGTTGGGGAAGAGTGGTGCAACTTATATGACTGGGTTTAATATTGGTTGATATAGTACCAATCTTGTTTGATGTAGCCCACAATATTCTTTGATATAATACTCTGTGTTGTTTGACTTTGAACCAATGTATTTTAGCATAGATGCACAGAGAGCAGTAGATTTATTTAAATGCTATATAGCTTTTTAACAGCAGATCTATGACAAGTTACTCAGAACCACACAATTTCTCTAGTAAACTACATAAGTATTTTTTTAATTAAAAGAAAATACTGCAATGAGTACTATATTTTAGAGTACGTACGATGTACTGAGCCAAAGCAGAAATCATCTAACTATTGTTTCTAGAAATCTTCGAACCTTAATCGCATTTTAAAGATGTAGCTTCCATGTTCTTCATGAAATTAATTTAACGAAATAAGAGTAACATATTTGGAGTTTTTGAAGGATGTTTTATGCATAAATTGATTTTTTTAATAAAGTGGAATGGCTCCTATAAAAATCTGAATAAGTGTTTTTTTTAATTGGAACAATAAGTGATGAAGTGAGTGTATCATAACAGTACGTTTACTCACTAAATTACTGGTCGAAATAACTGATAGTGTACATATTGAAATAACATACAGCCTACATTTACAAATACTAAAAAAATAAAGTTAGCAAAAAAAAAAAAAAAATGCAGTAATGAAATGCATGGTGCTAAGCACCGGTGAATTAAGAAAAAAAAAATATATGATTTAATGTGTGTACTACTTTCAGGTATTTTCGCCACATTTTTACTTTTTCTAAGAAGTGCAAAACATTTTTAAATTCAAGAATCAAAGATTATAAATACATTAACGAGCATCAAAAATAGAAAGTAAAAGTGTTTATTTCTTTAACAATTGCAACAATTCTCAACAACAGTTAGTGGAAAACTACATTATCATTTTGTTTGTTTTCACAACAATAATATTTAACAAGACTAAGAAAAAAGCGTTACTCCGGTTGAAATGAAAAGAGCGCAAACATTAATTTAATTAAACGACCAATTATGATTTCTGCTTTCTGTAAGTGGTGAAAATTTACTATAAATAAAATCTTGCATTAAAAGCTCTTTCAGTTTTTATTCCTTCAAGAAAATGTTTAAACACAATTGAAAGATTTTTCTGTTTTTATTTCTATTTTTCCCCGGTTTAAAAATAAGCTCTAATTTTAGTTTCCGCTGAATTACCATAGAATACATTTTTGTACTAAGCTTTGAAAAACATAGGAAACTAAAAATTATAAATATTTACGTAATGATGCAGCAAATACTTAATTTTTGGAAGCAGTTAAGCTTTATTTTTTTGCGTAGTTTTTTAATAATACAATTTTGAATCGTTCCTGAAATATTGATATTAAAATAAATAAATTAATAAAACCGCCAAAAACGAAGAATTAAAATTGGTCTATTTTTTATAAATATGTGCATCAGCTTTTTATGCTTGTAAGCATGAATTAACTTTAGGGCAATTCCATCGTTACAGACGTAACAATCGCAGACTTTGAACACAAATAATTCTGGTTGCGGCTGATGAAAGTTTTCAATTTTTTTTCCTGTAGTGTAACTTGATGATGTTTATGCTACATTAAATTTGCGTGCAGATTGCTTAATTACAAAAAAATACAGAAATTAAAAACTGCCTGTTACAGACGTAATTCACAAAACAGCAAAAACTCGACTATGTCATACAACTTACAATATTCCTCTGAATTATACAGAAATTTTGAACTTTTTTTTTTAATACGTGTTCTAGAGACTTCAAGCTTTCTAAAACCATAAAGATTGTGTGGATTTTGACTGCCGAATTTGTGAAAAAAATTCATAAACTTGTTACGGACGAAACAAAGTAGTGTTACAGACGTAACATCTCTGATTTGAAAGTAGAAAACAGTATTTTAAAGCAGGAATAAACAAAGATTTTTGTGCTAAAACAATACAGTAGCATTAATTAACACATTATTTGAATATTTTAAGTTATACTGCAACAGTTTTAGAAAATTTGGGTAAGTCTGGGGCGTTGAGAGCATATGCCGATATGTCAATATGTAAAAATAAATTAATGCATCTTAAGACAATTAATTCCAAGAAAGATTGACACAAGAAAAGTTTAGAAGGGCCTTCACACAAATTTATTTATTTGTATTCTTAAAATTAATGCATAATAGGGCTGCTACATAAAAAAATCGGGAAAAGTAAATTCCTCCCTGGAATCAGTGATTGGCCTTAGGAGAACTTAAAAATTTGAAAATGTTGGATGATATAGCAGAATACTAGTACCAAACTAAAATTTAACCTTCTTGGTGACAGTTGGTCAATTTTGATATTTTTTTTTTTTTTTTGAATGAAAAAAATGTGTCCTTTTTCGTCCGACGTTTTCGAAATTCGAACGGCATTTTCGCAAATAAATTTCAATTACATGCCGACATAATTAAAAATTTCAAAATCAGAATACCAGAAACTTTAGTACTCGTACCATATTATGCTATATACATGAATTGCTCATCCTGTGCTTTTTACCTATTTAATTGGAAATTTACTTTTGCTACGGACGTAACATAGAACCATTTGTTATGTCCGAAATGTTGTCTGTAACAGCATTAATTTAAAAACTAAATCAGTTGCAATATTTTTAACTATGGTGGGCAATTACTCTAAGAATTTACCAAAAGGACCATTAAGGGTTTTTTTTTAATTTTGATTTTTTAGGACGTAATGACAACTTTTGCTTCTTTTTTGTTACAGACGTAACATCAAACTTCTTTTTTTCAAACTTCAATTACACCATTTAGATCAATTCAAAAGAAATTAATGAATGCATATTATTGTATTACCGTCTTAGTAGTTAAAATTGTGCTACAAGTAGTTATTTTTGTTTTTATTTTTCGATGAGAAATATGCATTTGAAAATGTGTTCTTTTTTCTGATTTTTTACAAGTTTGTGAATATCGTACTTCCAACTAAGAAAACAAGTATTATTCTAACTCTCATCAAAAAACCAATGCAGGATTCTTAAAATATACATCTTAAGCTTTAGCTACCAGTTTGCTGTAATCTCAGCTTTAATAAGAGAACATTTCTTTTCTTCCTTGTTATTGCCTATTCTGACTAATGAGTCTATAACAAAGATGAAACAGCAATCTCATGATACTATAAAAGGACTTTCAATATTTATTAGGTAGCTATTTATGGTTTTGATTTTGTTTATTCATTTCTAGCGCTCTTCAAGTACTAAACTGCTTATTTTAACTTTTTGTATTCAACTCAACTTATTTATGAGTTACGCACTAAAATTCTCACTGGGAATTCGTGTTAGAAAATCTATCAAACTCCACTATTGCTTTGATTATCTTTAAGCTCAATATCAAATTACCCCAGCGTCAAACAAAAGCTCTCATGAAGACATTACTTTTTTGCTTAATTAACGTTCGGGACAGACATTTTCTCTCCCATCTTGTGGCTGAATACTTCATAGCATGCACATGAATACATCATTTTTAGAGCACACAGTCGGGAAGTAAATTTATGTGCGTTGAGACTTCAGACAGATGCAAAACCTGCTTGTGAACTAAGCAAATTTTAGTCTCCAGTTTGTTGTAATATCAGCTTTAAGAGAGAACATTTGCCTTCAGCTCAGTTACTGCCTATTTCTTACTGATGAGTCCATAACAAGAACGAAACTATAATCTCAGGATATTATAAAAGGACTGTAGATATTTTGCATGTAGCTGTTTAAGATTTTGATTTTATTAATTCATTTAGATCCTCAAGTACTGAATTGTTAGTTATGGTAAATTTTTGGCTTAAATTTAAATTATTTCTGATTTACGCAAATACCTTATTATAAATTTGTGATAGGAAATTCAATCCGAAATACACAACTCTAAGTAAACATATCTTCACAGTGATAACTTTTCCCTCAAACTTTGAGCTTTCACGTGTTTTATTATTTAAGATATCAAACTCCACTATTGCTTTGATTATCTTTCAGCTCAATATCAAATTACCCCAGCCTCAAACAAAGGCTCTCACGAAGACATTACTTTAATAGCTTAATTAACGTTCGGGACAGAAATTTTCTCTCCCATCTTGAGGCGGAATACTTCATAGCATGCACATTTAAGGATACATCATTTTTGGAGCACACAGTCGGGAAGTAAATTTATGTGCGCTGAAACTTTGGACAGATGCAATACCTGGAGTGATTTCCAACTCTCATTTACCGTAGATTCTTTAAAATGGATGGTTTGCTTGTCTGTATCCCGGAACGATGAATTACCATCGAAGAAAATTTATCTCTTGAGATCCCAACCTCCTTCCTTTATCTGGGCGCATTTTTCCGGTTTTAGATAAACCCGACCATTAGGGAGCAAGCAGGTATTCGGGGTTCATTAATGGCCACGCTTGTGATGGGATGGTGATGCGGAAAGTATTGAAATTTGTTCATTTTACTGTGTATTAAGTATAGTGTTCTTCGTAAAAAGCGTACGTGAGACAAACTGGTATGTTAGTTAAGGTAGTTCTAGTTAAACAAGAGTTTGTTTTAATTTTTAAAATTCTTAAAAATAATTCAGTAACGAGTGTTATTTAAACAAATAAAGCAACCTGAAAGAGATGAAAAGGACGTCCCGTGGTAAACGAAAATGGAGATAGCAAGTAAAGGTAGTAGAAGAGTCTCTTATCAGTTTTTGGGGTGAAGAGACGGCTCTGGTATCCCTGGTTAGGTTCTTAAATATAGCATGATTAGGAAAAACAATTTATTGTAAGCCTACCTTGGGTTTGAACTTTGCATTTGGTTTACTCAAAAATTAAGCGTTTATAAACACAATCGAGCCTTGTTAAAGCGAACTAACGGATTTTTAATATCAATTTGCCTTAACCGTACTTATTCTATCCGGAAAACAGTACACAACAAACAACAGGACAGAGATAAAAAAAATGTATTTCTTGGAAATAATTTGTTTCAAGCGTATTCAAATTAACGATATTCGATTGTATTTAGAAAGTTCAAAATACTGATCGCATAGACATTAAAATAATTTACCTGTTTACAATTCCGTATCGAAAAACTAAAATGGCTCTTTCATACGTTCACTGAAGTTAATCACTAACTGAGATTAACCAATGATTGAACCATTAACTTAAACTAATGTTTTGAAGGAACTGATTACATATCAGTATCTATATTGAACACTTGTAAGCCTTATTGATTTGTGTAAAATTATGCCAGGCTTAAGACATACAGCCCATTAAGAATAATTGCTATAGCTCTTTTTTTATGATTGGAAAAAAAAAACGATTTGTTTTTGGTAATGTATGACGATGATATTCAGAACAATACGCATTAATATTGTAACAATATGGAAAACACGATTTCTGGTAAGTTTTGTGTGTTCTATCCAGTACAGCATGCATCATTTTCGCTCAAGTTTAAATTATTCATAAAGTAATTTCCTTATGCAAATAGTTCATCTCTACAGATTTGTTCATCAGTATGATACAAATTACGTTCAACTTTAAGTTCAAGCCCTCTCACCATCTTTGACCACACAGACAAGCGGTTTACTCTCTCATCCCCTGCGTCCAAATTCGCCACAAAGCAAAATAATGAGCACAAATCGCATCCTTAGCATCTTCACCAGACAGAGAGAGAGAGAGATCATCACGGATGAAGCATGCACCTGCTTACTCGATTTTCACGAATATTCCGTGAGGGGGGGGGGGAGTCAGGGATGGCGGCGAAAAGAAAGGTGTGCAGACGAAGCTATAATTAGGATCGCTTCCTTATCATCTTAGGCGAAGGCAGAAAAGAGTTTAAATTATAATTGAACAGCAAAATTAAAAGATAAAGTATGAATAATGATTCATAGGGCTCTATCATCATAAAGCTCCTTCCCCTGATTTACGATTTTCGCTGGCTAAATGACGCCATTAATTTCCCGGGAGAGAGCGCCGCTGCTTCAACTAGCGACACATTTACAATGAGCCGTAATGACTTTATTTCTAGATGACTACTCAGGGCCTCATTCACAGGAAGGGGGTAGATTATTTACAGAAGACCCTCACCCCTGAAGGAAATGCCCCCATATTCCAAGACGGTAAACTATTATCTCGATTAGCTAAAAAGTAGAGAATCTTTGGAATAGTTTCTCTCCACATTAATCTCTTTGTAGAAAGTGTGTATAGGAAGGATTTTCCGGAGATGAAACGATAGTCTATTGTTCATAAGCTTTAAAATATATTTATAAGCCGTCCACTAAGAATTAAAATGCATTGTAGAGGTATATCATGATGAAGTATACTTATTTTAAATGGATTTTTTGACAAATACCTAGTTTTAAGAATAGCTTTGATCCTTAAATTCGCTATGCTTGAAATTTCTACTTTTAATG
Source organism: Uloborus plumipes (assembly GCA_038373865.1). Taxonomy (NCBI): domain Eukaryota; kingdom Metazoa; phylum Arthropoda; class Arachnida; order Araneae; family Uloboridae; genus Uloborus; species Uloborus plumipes. The sequence goes on from JAXGGA010002544.1 coordinate 107,565, forward strand.
TAAATAGTGCCGCTACACCTATTACCACTGAAACTAAGAAAAACCCTTGAAAGATTTGGACAGAGGTATCCAACAAAAATATATATTAAGTATGAATATAATTTAAACTGAATTATTAACTTGGTTAAAAGCTATCTTGTGACTAAAGGAACTGTGAACCATGTAAGAAAATGTTCTTTAAATAAAAAGGCTCATAAATCTAGGGTGCTGTTGCTTCAGCTAGCGACACATTTACAATGAGCCGCAATGACTTTATTTCTAGATGACTACTCAGGGCCTCATTCACAGGAAGGGGGTAGATTATTTATAGAAGACCCTCACCCCTAAAGGAAATGTTTCCATATTCCAAGACGGTAAATTATTATCTCGATTAGCTAATTCGCACATTAATCTTTTGTAGAAAGTGTGGATAGGAAGGATTTTCCGGATAAGTTTTCTGAGATGAAATGACACCCTATTGTTCATAAGCTTTAAAATGCATTTATAAGCCGTCCACTAAGAAATAAAATGCATTATATTTATATTGTATTGAAGTAGACTTATATTTTAAACGGATTTTCTGAGCAATACCTAGTTTTCTGAATAATCCATAAATTCTCTATACGACTGCTGTACTCATAATGTTAATAGTGTTGTAGCCATGGTGAGTAACGTAACATTTTCAGTTGATTTTCGAACTCTTTTTATTCGAAAGCTTAAGTATAAAGAATAATTTATTTTTACATTTGTGGGTTTAAGATGCACATGGTGGCATGCGTGTCGTTTGTACTAAGAATTTGAAGTAAAATACCAAACAGCAGTTATCAAACAAAAGCAACACAAACATGTACTGTTTATATAAAAGCCGTGCAGCTCTCCATTCAAAATGATAAATGGTACCAAGATTTATTGTTAAATGGTATCGCATTAGTTACTTAGATCCTGAATGTTTCACTTAATTCAAATTACAAAACGTGATATCATTTGTCAAAAAGGAAGAAAAAAAACATGTTTTTAAAAGATGGAGTTACACCACTCTTACAATGAACAACACATGTATTAGATGTATTTTTCAAAAATGCTGAATATCAATAACATACAATATTACATGATCTTTCACCCTAGCTCTAATTGAGAATAAAAACTTCTGAAAACTTCAAAAATCAAAATCTACTAGACAGTAGTGCCTTTTAGGTACCATCCCAGCCTCTTTCATTCCATTTAGTTGTTCTTTCACCACTTACGCAACTCTCTTAAAGATTTTATACCAGTTCCTAGTTTGACGCTTTAAAAGCAACAACAAAGGCAAAAAAAAAAAAAGATACCTAAAAATCTTTAAAAGGAAACTTGAGTCTATCACAGTAAGGGACGGACAGAAGAAGTCGGAAAGGAGTTATATACCGTCCAGGGGGAAAAATTGACCATAAAACTCGGACTGTGTCGCTCGTAAAGAGTGGCCGGATTCAGGCAATAACCTACCCTGCCGGACCAGCGGCAGCTGGGATCTTTTAATTGCCTCCATATCGTCCAATCTGATTCCGGCGCTGGATACATGTATACGGTTTATACTCTACCACGAAAATATATTTTCAGATAGTGTTATTTTTTTGGTTTGAGACGTTATAAAATCAATGAATTAAGCTTTATTTTTAACTTTTCATTTAATTTAGCCAGCATTTATTACTAATCTTTCATGTGATTAAATGTCGGTTATGAATTGGTGTGTGAAACTGTCTTTATGAATATTTGTGAATGATTGTGTCTGTGCGTATGTTTGTGTACGATTGTGTCTGTGTATGTTTATGCAATAACTATTTTATTTTTATTATAATTAGGGGACCACGATGGCTTAATAAGTAAGGCGTTGGCCTAGTAACTGAAGGATTCCGAGTTCAAACCCAGTCATTCAAATATCCACTGCGTTCGCTGTTGATGACTAGAGAAAGATGAATATGTAACAGATACGAATTCCCCCAAAATCCCTTTCAGAATTAATGCCAGTCGGGTTGATGAACAAGGAGGTTTTCAGGCTCTTGTTTTTGTCAAAACTACTTACATATTGAAAGATGGTGGCGTTATATGTCGGGTGGTGTCTTTTCTAAATCAGACTTACGCCTTGGTGGTGCTCTGTAAACGGAAGTATAGCCGAAGTTCGGATACCCGAGTGTTTTAAGCTACTGCACTAACACTGTTGGGGCAATTAACTATCACTTTTTTATCATTAGTACTGTCACCATCCTATTTCTGATGATAAAAATGATAAATAACAATATAAATAATAATGATGATATTATCAGAAATGATAATGATGATAATAATAATAATAATAATAATAACAATAATAATAATAACAATAATAACAATAATAATAATAATAATATAAATATTAATAACAATAATAGTGATAATTTTTACCGCAGTGAATGGGAAAATATAATTTTTTTTTGCTCAAGTGAATATTTCAATCTAAAACTAAACTCTGGTAAATAAGTCCAATTGGTCTACTTAGCGTAGCCACTAAAAATCACTTGTCATTAGCCAGTTATTATGCATATCTAGACAACACTGATGACATACATGCGCACAGGCTTCGTCATGTTTCGGCGCCACCGGTCCTAAGCGGCGCATTAACACTTAGAATAAATGCTATACATAAATGAAGACGCCTAAAAGAGGCGTGGGGAAAGTGCAGTGAGAAAGGCATTCAGTTTATATGAGCGAAGCTCCCCCACCCTCTTATTAATGCATGCCTCACGCTTGCGTCTCCACCCTCATGCATACAAACCCTTCTCCCCGGCCTAATGACGCACTAATTACAGTAAAGCACTTGTCAATGATTATTTATTTATTTTGGAAAAGACGGAAATAATTATGAGTCGGGCGCGTGCATGACAGCGGTAAGTAAATCCGGGGAGGTTTTTTGGGTGCTAGTGTTTCTTTTTTTTTTTTTTTAATGTCTTGTTCAGTGGGTTTCTTACATGCGAGGTTATCCGAATGTGTATGCTCACCACGCCTCTACTGGAGATTCATATTCAGTGGGGCTATCTTTTGCCTGAAAGAAATATTTGCGTGACATTGTTTTAGAGAGGTTTTTTTTTCATCAAATAAATAAATAAATAAAACCTCGTACTTTTCTCTATGTGTCTTTCAACTCGTATCTGTGCGTGATTCTTTTAAAGCATTATTAACTTGTAACTAAAAGTTACAAAATGTTAATTTTGAAAATAAAAAAAAATCAACAACTGTGAAAATGTTTGGGTCTACATTTAGGCACGAGTGGAGTGAAAATTAAATCGTCGCCTAAAACTGCTACTTTCCAGAAATAGTTTAGCAGGACTTTCACAGAAATAAAATTTTGTTTTACGAATACTAAGCCCACGCTGATTAAAAGAACTTAATGCAGATTTCACTCTGCTATCTTTTTATACATGCTTTGTTATTGTACTTAATTTAGTAAAACTTATTGCTGATATAATTTACAAAAATTTTATTTCACCATCCATTTATTTTGATTGCATTAAGGTAATAAACTTAATTTTCATTCAAGAAAGCATAGCTTTAAAACAATCACGGGAAAAGTTACTTTGAGACAATTATTTTTCTTCTTCAGAGTGTAAAACATATTGCATGAAATTTATTAAAATTTTATTTCATCATATATTTGAAAGTAAAGATACGAACTCTCCATCGAAGATTATTTCAGACGAATAAAAAAGAAAAACCTTCATTATAACAAGGCATCAAACTTAATTCCCATTCATGAAAGCACTGCTTTAAAAGGAAGCACGTCAATAAATTACTACTCTAATACCCTGCCTTTTCCAGAGGCTACCGCCATAAATCACTCCATGTCCTTAAGCTGCCAATAAATGAATATGTTAAGCAGAGGACAAAGAAAGGACACGAGCCACTCTTTCCAGCGCGAAGGACAAAAGAATACGAAAGAAGAAAGGATCGCGGCATATAAAAAGCAATAACCAAAAGACAAGGGGAAAGGGTTTCACAAAGTCCAACTCCTCCAAGAGCAGGAACGGCTTTATGATCTGTCACGGTCTATGATAAAAGGATCCTCATAAGGAAGGTGACAGTGACAAGCCAGATGATCCATCGAGTATTTGTGGAGGAGTCTGCCGCTTACTAATGATCTGTTCTGTTCTCCCATCGTTGGAAAAACCAGAGCAATCCAAGTGGAAAACTGGTTTCAGCGATTGCCCGTGCTCCGCCACTTCCAGAGGCTTAAGAGACGGAAGTCGGAGAGGGAATGGTCGAGCGTCTTTTCTCTCTCTCTCCTAATCATTCATCTTCAAAAGTTTCAGATCAATATGGAAGAAATTATTATCACCTTTTCTTGGACCGAGAAGGTTTCTGCGTAGATTTGAGGTGGACTGGAGAAGTATAAAATTTCCTAATAAGAGATCCAATTTTATTAATTTTGTGTAATTAATAGCTTTATGCAGTCCCAAGATACAATATAATTTGAGTATAGAGTTGCTATAAGCGATGAAACTACTTTTCCTTCTAGAAAACTAGTTTCAGTGATTGTCAGTGCTCCGTCTCTTTCCGAGGCTGAAGAGACCTAAGTCAAAGAAGGGAATGGTCGAGCGTCTTCTCTCTCTCTCTCTTTCTTAATCATTCATCTTTAAAAGTTTCAGATCAATATGGAAGAAATCGTTGTCATATTTTCTTTAATGCAAAAGGCATCCATGTGATAGGTTGGAGATTTGAGGTGGAGTGAAGAGAAGTATAGTTTCCTAATAAGACTCCAATTTAAGTAAATTAATGGTATCAATAGCTTTGTGACGGCAAAAGAAACAATATAAGTTTGAGTATAAAGCTACAGTGTGCTCATAAGTGCTGATATTTTATTTTTCCTACTGGAAAGCCAGAGTAATCCAAGTGGAAAACTGGTTTCAGCGATTACACGTTCTCCGCCGAGTTCAGAAGCTTGATAGGCGTAAGTCGAAGAAAGAACGGACCAGCGTCTCCTTCTCTTCTAATCATTCATCTTGAAAAGTTACAGATCAATATGGAATTAATTATTACCTTTTCTGTGACCGAGAAACCATCTTTGCAAAAGCCGGATGACTCGAAGTGAAATAAAGAAGTACATAGTTTCATCACAAGGCTCCAATTATGTTAGTTTGATGTTACCAATCACATTATAAGAGACAATATAGCTTTGAGTATAGAGATACCGTGGGCTCTTGAATGTGAACATCAGGTTTTCCCTTTTGGAAAACCAGAGCAACGTTACCTTACACATAAAGTTCAAACTGAGTGAAAACGCTTGTGAAGTCATTTTTCAACATATTGATAAGTTTTAGACACTCCAAAAACTGACACTTGAAACCAGTTTCAAAGTTATTGTTATAAATGAATATTCAAAACTGTTGTTCTAGTAAGATGATGTGGAGTTCCTTACAGTATCTTCATATGTTCAAAATTCGATATTTGATTGGTTACAATAAAATAAGCAAATCAACTTTTAGTAAAGGTGAAATAATAAATATATGTAAGAAAAATGTAGTACGAAACATAATTTTGCTTCCTGATAAATTTAGAGGAAAAAAAAACTACAACTTGCTTCCCTTTTAACTTGGTCTGCCCCTAAAGAGCACTGAATAATTCCAAGGAGGGGCAAATTATAGAAAATATAAGAGTCAGCAATTACACGAGTATTAGGCATGACATTCAACAAGAAAATCATTCAAATGAACGCGACTGCTTGATTAATTGATAACAAAAGCCACTAATAGCAATGAATTCATTCATTAATGCAAGTCCTTCCCAAGTCTTGACATATTCAGATGATTTACAACAACTACAGATGACTTAACAACGCCATTTTTAAAACACACCGGGAATAATTCATTGCCCACAAACCTTTGAGGAAGTCTCCAGGGCAAAAGGAGGGGGAGGCAAGAGTTCCGGAAATTAGACGAATTTCCCCGTGGGGGAGTTTTCCAAAATCTTCGATTCACAGACATGGTGATGGATAGGGACTGGGCGTTCCATGGCCAAACGATCATCAGGGCGGACGACGGACAATGGGATCGGATCTACATCCTGGGATGGATGCCCCCCTTGCGCCACCTATCGGGGAAGGTGTGCGTCGGGAGTTTTCTGGACACAAAGGGCCTCTACAAGAAAGATTTGTCTCTGCCTCCCCCTTCATTGTCGAATAAATCAATGGTGTGACATTCGCAGGGGCGTGTTGTTGAACTGTGGGTGATGCGGGTAACGCCCAAGTGACATCGATGGGACGTTCATACGACGTTCAGAATACTTGAGAGGAAATGGATGGCAAAAGTCAAAGTGATTAGTGAATATCAAAAGAATGAGACGACCTAAATATTGACTCCGATTAATAGATTGTGCATTGTTCGTAACATAGCTGATAAAAGGAATGAATATTATTTGGTTGAAAGTATTTATTTTAGACAAAAATTTCGAATCTTACGGTATAATTATGTAATTTCTCGTTGAGTTTGTATCAATTATACCCCAGATAGTATTGTGTTTGCACTGTAAGCGAAACTGTAATAAACGATCAATAATTAGAATAGAATATTAAAGCGATTATAACAATCTTTTTATTATTTTAGATTGCTTGAAAATCCATTTCTTTGTCATATTGTTTCTTTATGGCACAAATGTTATATTAATTTAATTTGGCTTTGAATCTTTAAAAATACTCAGAGAATACCAAATCGGACGTTAACATTATCAGCAGTAAATCCGCAAATATTCGGGCTCGTCGATTGAGATAAACATTTAGTTGGTGTGTTCTAGAGAGTTGAAATAATTAATTAAGTATTTTTCGCATAAGGATTTCATACTTGAAGCTCCGTGCCTTATTTAGAAAATTTTCTCCAGATTAATACTGCTAAACTTAAATATGTAAAGCGAAGGGGCAAAAACCACTTTTTTGTAAATATTTTTCTCTATCAGTACGGATAAACGCTTCGATACGTATGAAAAAGAGTGAACTTTAAAACCATTATTTTTAAGACAAAATAAATAAGTAAATCACTGAAAGAAATTAAAAAAACGTAATTTTATTCTTAGCTTTTGAAACGTAACCCGAAGTTTAAGGACAATACAGGGTTAGTAATAGAGCAAAAGAAGTTAGGATTCTTTAAAAAATGTCCATTTATTAATACATTTAATGAGCAAGGTGTAGCTGATGCTATCTACGCATCACGTGCAAATGGTTTTCAATTTTTTAATTCATAAAAAGATAACTATAATGAAAACGACATTCAGCATACCAGTTAAAAGTGGAGCAGAAACTATCAATAGAGAACTGGGAAGATACATGTAGTTATACAGCCTTAAAACTTTCATACTCGAAGATGTATTGAACAAAGTCAGAAAAGGTCGTTAACGAATTTCAGAATCAAAACAAAATAAAAGTTGTATTATTAAAGAAATTTTATTCAAATAAATATCGTTATTATAAGAGTAACGCATTAATCGTTTTCCATTCACGATCCAAAAGAAAAAAAAGAAAATGATAAATAATAGTAATTAGAATTAAAACAAATGAGTTCTCACATCCATAAAGTCATGAACAAGCAAAACGGGCAAAATTAAAAAAGAATAATTTTGATATAAGATCACAAACAGCAAATTTGAAAAGCAAACTGCTTTTCTTCTTCGCCAAAAATGCACTTTTCGTTATAAAAGATCCGACAAGATTAACTCCATTTTTCACACTTATCGGCGCGATTAATTTTACAGGGAAGCAGCTCTTTGTGAAAAAACAAGAAAAAGGGCCACTCATTCATTTTCTCCCTAATAAGCAATTGTTTCCCCCAAGAAACTCTAGTACTTTTCAAAAATGTTCCTTTTTAAAAATGATCAGCGCTGCCTCGGTGTGGATTTCGGCTTTTTTTTTTTTCGATGGCTTTAATTCATCCCATGTGCTCTTGGTGATAAAATGGGTAACTGTAAAAATTCCGAGCTTTGGACTTATCTACGGGTGTAATAAGTATGAAAGGATAAAGCAAGGCAGAAAAAAGCTGAACAGAGCCCTTAAATTAATTACGAAGTAATTATTAATTTATGGATTTTTGAATGAAATGTATCCATAACTGAGCCTTAATTGGGTTATCGTGAAAAGTAAAAGGGATTTATTATGAAAATTTATTTTCCCCTCTCTTATCATCACGCTTATAAATGTCCTTGATCAATGCTTGATTGATGTTCAAAAGCCTCTGGACTTAAACGCCGGAGGAAAAATTCTTTTTGTACCAAGGCAGGGGTCAAAGAAAAAGGATTTTTAATAAGCAATCTGTTATCGTTTTTAATCACTAATTACCATGAAATAATTACTTATAGTTACTTTGCACAAAGAGGGAAAAGATTTTAAGATTTTTTTTCTTCTCCATGATATCCTCTGCTGACTTTGTTGCAACGCTTCATTGCTTAGTTTCTTAATTAAGAAGCCTTGGAGCTGTTCAAAGCATATATTTGACTTGCACTTCAGAGGCACTGAAAATTACTTCTATTTCTTATGATAAAAGAAGAAAAAAAAACGAACATTAATAAGAAAAAAAGATTTTTTTTACCAGTGTAATCATGCTTTTTTTCGATCATGATAAACTTTTTTCAATGATTTTTGATCACTTGGGAGGGAAGTTATTTTTTCCCTCTCGCTTCCATCCTTTCCCTTTACATTTAATGCCTGCACAGCTTGTTTATGCAGAATGTTGAATAAGCTCATTTAAATGCTTAAGGCTACAGTGGACAAATAAAATTGATTTTTTTCAATTATTGATTTATGTGTCTAAAACTTTGTGTGCTTGTATTATTGTATATTTACGACATCTAAAAGCATAAAAAAACACAAATTAGTGCAAAAACAATGAATATTTTTTTTCAAATTTCAAATTTAAACATTTTTTTAACAAAATTTCAAAATGTTCCAGGCGTCGCAATTTTTTTTCAAACTTTGAATTTCTACTTAATTTCCAATCATTAGGCATGGTGGCACAAAACAATGCATTACATGCAATGTTTTATGAGATAGTTTATAAAAGATGGCTGAAAATAAAAATTTTCAGTTGAAAAAATCATATAAATTTTCATTTTCAGCCAATTTTTTTTAAACTATCCCATAAAACATTGCATGTAATGCATTGTTTTGTGTCACCATGCCTAGTGATTGGAAATTAAGTGGAAATTCAAAGTTTGAAAAAAAATTGCGACGCCTGGAACATTTTGAAATTTTGTTAAAAAAATGTTCAAATTTGAAATTTGAAAAAAAATATTCATTGTTTTTGCACTAATTTGTGTTTTTTAATGCTTTTAGATGTCTTAAATATACAATAATACAAGCACACAAAGTTTTAGACATATAAATCAATAATTGAAAAAAATCAATTTTATTTGTCCACTGTAGCCTTAAGATGGAATTAATGCCACCATTAAAGAATAAAGATTGAATGAAATAAGGAGAAGAATGTATTAAGACCGTAAATAATTTTGTAACCTGGTTAATAGGATAAATGCCAAAAACTCACTTTTCTTGAGAGAGTTTCCTTTCGTTAAATATGACGTTTTTGTTCTTTACTTACAATTTTTTCTAATTAACAAGACATTGTATTAATTTTTCCGTGAGAAGAATGGAACTGTGAAGTAGTAAAATATTTATAGATTATTATAAATGACAAAAAACTTCTACTTGTAATTTGAAGGAAATATATTTATGTAATCCTGATCAAAATCAGCCTTCATATTTTTTTAGTAGGTTTCTCAGAATGAGAGAATTATATGGAATTGTGAAGTAGTAAAATATTTATACATCACTATAAATGACGAACAGTTTCGGCTGATTCATTTATGTAATCTTAACCCATTAATGCCTGACATTTTTTTTCCGCAGATATTTTGTATACTGGTCACAAACAGTGTTCAATGGACAGGAAAAATAGATAAAAAATATCATGTAAAAATTAACTTTTTATTAAAGAAAGAAAAATCGTCCCTTAAAAATTACGATAGACCCCAGAGGGTACATACTCTTCTCACTATTTTATTTTCTGCCTACGATATAATATTTAACAAGACATTTTATAAGAAGAAATGAAATCAGCAATTAACATAAACTGGGAATCTGGGAATAACTTTGAAAACTTAGCTTTTTTTCTTGAGATTGTGAACGATGTCATTTTTGATAAAGATCATATTAAAACGGCTACAGAACACACTTCATAATGGTTATATGCTGCAATATGTTAATAGCGAATTGAAACAGTACCAAGGTACTAATTGAACACTATTATTTGGTTGAAATGTTCATTTGGGGGAAATTCAAACCCTTTTTTGGACCGTCCCTAAAAAGGGACGCTAGGCATTAATGGGTTAATCAAAATCAGCCTTATCGTTTTATTCAATAGATTTCTTAAGGTTAGGGAATTACATAGGATCGTGAGTACAAAGAAAAATAAATGTTTGATTACACAAAAGAATAAGAATAAAATATTTAGTTAGAAACATAACTACACTTTTCGCAGCTTGGTAAACTTTGGGGAGGGAGAAAAAAAATCTGAAGACATATCTGCAGCGTTTTTAGCACTATAACTTGTACCGAAATATATGAACGTGCTTTTCAAATTAACTGATTTGCTGTTAAAAAAAGATCACTTTTTGAATGTCACGCTTGAAATAACTCTTTTATTCGTCTGAATACAAAATATAAACTGAAATCATTGAGAAACATATAAATAATACTGCACAATAAGTTAAACACGGTCTGTAAAAAAAGCAGTATTTTAATTTTAAATGATGTTTTGCTATGAAATAACAAAGACCGTTCCTTGCTTTTGAAAACTGCTTTCCTTCAAATAGGGAAAAGCATAATTTGTAGAAAATATACCTATTTTATCTACCTTACTTCCCATTAAAGACATATTTTAATTAGGGGACATACACAAACGTTTATGTTTTAGTTCTTCAACTATCGGGCACTTCTTTTACGTTCATTCGAAAATTTATAAATATATCCTCTGCGCTTACATGAATTATTGCGCACAAAACAGATTTTCTTTGCAAAAAAAATATGTGTGTGATTTGAGTGTACGGTTTTATGGTTAGTTGAGCAGTGAATATTCAGTATATTCTTAAAAATTTTCTTTTCAGACTCACAATGATATTTACACAACTGTTTTTTTAATATTTCCACTTTTCTTAATAAGCGATTTTCTTATATAGTACAATATAATCAGCAGATGTATTGAACAGTTTTTCAAGTTAATTCAAATCTTAATATTATTGTGCTTAGTAATTTTTGTAAATATACGCAATGTTTACATGCATTATTTCAAGCAAAAGTTGTGTACTCGCATTATTTATTATTTTATTTAAACTATTTCCCTCTTTCGTATTTTTCAACAAGCCAAAAATAAACAACACCCAACTCTTCAGAAATAATCGAAAAATTTTAAAACTACCAAACCGTCCCCATCCCAATACCAAGAATACTCAAACTTTCCAACCTATTTCCGATCAGCTCGAAAATGCGGTACTTCGGATAAAAGAAGGGCTGAAATCCCTCCCAGAATAGGGAAATAGGCCCAGGGATCAGGAACTGGGACTCCAAGAGTTCCCAATGGCCCCGTGTCCGAATCCCATATTTACGAGCCTATTATCTCCACCGCAATGTAAGGCACCGAGATAACTCCAGTCAACTCTCGTGGGACACCCCCACCAACTGCGCTAAAAGGGAGAGCTATACGTCAATTCCGGCATTAGGCTGAAGAGAGCGGGTTTCTTCCATGAAATGCTTTACGACCCAAATGTTAGAGAACCTGCGCCGAGAAATAGACTGGACAATTAATGTTTTCATCAAAAGATATCAGTTAGATTATTTAGTGTCATATGGAATATCACTGAAATGCTAGCAATAATCACTACGACGTATCGTATTTTCAGTTAGGTTTCTTTTTTTTTTCTTTTCTAATATAGAATGAAATACTTAAGTAAGAAAGCAGAAATTCTATGTTCAGATATATTTTTCCCTATTAATTTAAATTGAGAGAGAGAGAGAGAGGATTAGAGAAAGAGAATCCAATCGATTTATATATATATATATATATATATATAGATAGATATATAGATGTATGTATGGATAGATAGATATATACATACGTAGATACACAGATAGATAATTCCAGGAAACT